>QLPI01003611.1:0-36278 GCA_003314275.1 Chroogomphus rutilus | reverse complement strand
AAGAACAAATGCATGAGGTGTTTTAATAGCAACACATACTGCATCACTTGGATTCACACCAATTGTAAGCTTCCCAAATTGAAGAATGAGTACCTCCTCTGGAGAATGAGCATCTTCATGTAGTGCCTGAGCAATTGAATTCATACTGATTCTAAGCTTTCTGAATTCAATCATCAGTGCCTCCTCAGGAGAACCAGCATCACGTGGTGCCTAAGCAATTGAAAGCTAAGGTTCCACTAGATAATAAGAAAACCAGAAGCAAAGCATACGTCATCATTCTGACTTCCACTCCTCTCTGGAGGGTCAACTTCCAGACCCTTTCCCTGCCAAGTGGCTTCATGGGCGAAGTCACCTTCATCTGATCTTTTGGGTGTGGGTCAGTTCTCTCCGTTGTGCAAGAAGCTGTCTCCCTGATGCCGCAGCTCTTCGTCGGCATCTATAATGAGAGCTAAAGAAGTCTTGATGGGGGCTTGGACAGTCATGCTGATCTGGAAGATATTCTATGAGTTTTCAATCATTAAGAAGAAATCACACCCCATGCACTCACTGCTAACGTCATTGGGATGCTCTCGTTGGTCTTAGCAGAAGGGAATTATTGTTATTAGGATTGTACAAACGTAAAGGGATGCGCTCACATTATTAGAAGATAGCGGGAGTGTGGAAACTAGTTTTGGGAATTGCATTGGGGTGAGGTGGTGCGGAAGAAAAGAAAATTGTATAGTTCGGCAGAGCCCAATGGAATTGTATAGGCGGAGCAACCAGGACACCCTAAAGTCAGGCCTCAGTCCCGGGTTTGTGACAGATATATTGTTGGCCAGGTGGATGCAATAATTTGAGGGTTGGACCCTGCACATTTACAGTTGTACCATGAGAAAAAATCTGGTTTGATTCAGTGGAGTTAACAATGTTGTTCGGCTATTTTGATATTACCTCATTGGATAGGGCTGAAGATTACCCCCCCCCCCCTAAAAAAAATACAAAAACAAAACAAAACAAAACAAAAAAAAAACAGAAAAAGACAAAAACAAAAACAAAAACAAAACAAAACAAAACAAAACAAAAAAAACTGTAGACACCGTTTACCTTGACCATATTCAAGAGATCAGCAGTAAACAAACAGTACGTGACACAAAGGGTCCCCAATTTTGTTCAATTTGATCCGGCGGTCAATATCACCCAAAGTGGCCAAGGCGGCCTAATCGGCTGATGTGTGAAAAAGAAGTAGATTTAGAAGGAATTTTTAAAGGCATGACGAGATCAATGATCCAGTAACAGTTGCGTTCCAGTCCCCAGTTGCATCCCAGTTGTAATATTTGGACCTTCATATAGTCTTGTGCCTTGGAGAAAGTACTCTATCAAATTGCACTCCTTGTGTAGCATTTGAACACAAGAGTGCAGATGTAAGAATAGACTCATTGACTGGACCTGGAGGTATTGATTAATCAGCCGAAATTCTGATCCTTTAAGCGTCAACCTCGGAGGATTCGCTCACCATGATAGCTGGGTCAGGTAACAGAGCCGATCATGCAGTAGGCCTTCTCGGTACACAAGCAGTCTTAGCATTGTTGAGCATATAATTGATAAGCATGAACGCACGTGATCTATCGTTACTATACAGTTATACCCCAGGAGTTAAAGTTGGAGCAAAGAGTGTGGCTTCCCTACTTGAGGTATCTCATCCTTGATCCTCCTTGGGATGCTATTATAGAACTGGTGGCAGAGCATAGAGTCACCCTATTAAATGCAAACAGCAAGTCAACTAAACTCAATCACATATTTTATGATATTGTTAAATCCGCATGTCAGGCACTTAGTATAACAATACCAGAAGGATTCCATGGGTTTCCAAAGGGTTTTGTAGAGGGAAATGAGGTTCCAAAGTTGTAAGGGGTTAAGGGCCAACAGATCAAAGGACAAAGGATGGAAGGGATGGAAGCAGATGATGAAGCACCGGGGACTTAGGGTGAGAGTCAGTCAGGGACTTGTACGACTAATTGTTCAGATGTTTGAAGTCAGAGGGACTTGGGCTTCAACTTATGTGTTGTGCCCTCCTCGATCATCTGTCCCTAATTTTGACAAGTTGGAAATGCATGAGAGACTAAGTCGGAAACTTAGGATGCAAATTAAGTCGATATTTGTACTGGCGAATAGTCCATTCAACTGGGGGTTATATACATGTAGCTACTCCTTGTATTATCTACTGTCCAGTCTAAAGACAAAGGGAAAGGAGAAATACAAAGGGTCAATAGAAAGCGAAGAACAAGGGAGTTAGGTACGCGATGATCCTTTGTGATGCTTACCACGAGAGTGGAGCTTTGGTTATGGAATCGCAGGGAGTTGGGATTGCAAAACTTTGGGTTGTCATGATGGAATTATGGAAAAGTGGTCAAGGGGCCTGTTCCTGATATTATGGTCAGAAAACTCCTAGAAAGGGTGCAGATGGTTGTGGGAACTGAAATGGGTTTATTTGGGGGGCACGAGCCATAACAGATATGCTGGTTGTTGTGCATGTGGAAGTTCTTGGGGTCTGCTTTGGCCTCCCCTTCTGGGTTGTGGGGACCAAAGTTGGTCTTGAGTTTCAATACAAGCTCCTGGTAGTTGTAAAGCAAGGATGGCTCATCATCAGAGGTAAGGGCTAGTTCAAACTAGTCTAGGGAAGTGCCAGTCAGGTATAAGAGTATGTAGGTTACCTTGGCACTGTTGGAATCAAAAGCATCAGGGCTATCATGGAAATTCAAGGTACATTGTATGAGGAAGGTGTGTAGTTTTTTCAAGTCAGACCTATCAAAGGGGTCTGTGTCCTGGACCTTGGTTTGGGGGGCTGACTTTTTGGGGCTGGACAGGTTGCTTGCCAACATGGCAATCACCTCTGCAAGGTTGGGCACATCATTTGAGTGGTCAGATGGAGCCATTCTTGGTGGTACTAGGGGATTGACTGGTAGGACAAGGAATGTGTTTGATAGGGTTAAGCATGGGTTATTCATGCTTGACTGTGATAGTGGCTCTGGGGCAGGCACAGGATTAGGTCCAGTGGTAGGTGGATCCTGCAGTAATGATGCATAGCAGATGGATTCTTCAGCGATTGTTTACAGAGCCTCCATGTATATGCTGCACCTCATTGATGCTCAAGAGTGTGAGTTTAATATACTGTTAAGTCCAAGGTTCAGGCACTTAATTGATACTTGCCCAAGGGTTTTCACAAAGGAGTTACTCCATCTGTGGGTGATAATGTGGCAAGAGATGGAAGGTCAGATTGTCAAATGATGGAGGCTGGAAGCCAGAAAGGTGGGTGGAAAGATAGGTAATAAAGTGCAGAAATACTTGAGAGTGGGTGGTTGGGTTCAGGACAATGTGTCAGGTACATGTACTGAGTGTCCGGTAATTTGGCAGTACCAACCGAGCAGTCAGTCTACATCCATGCACAAGTGTCCAAGCCACATGCAAGCCACTTAGTACACCAGTCTCAGCTTGGCACATTCACCCTCCCCATTCCCTATTCCCATCCTACTTCCACTCTTCCTCATTTACCAACCATTAATCCTACCCCATCCACTCCTTATTCCTCGACCCACCTCACCTCAGGACATCCTGTCCTTGTTTTATCTTCGGCCACAACCCTATTGTTTTATAAGTCAGTCACTCCCTATTGTCCTATCCTTGGCTACATTCCTATTCTTCTATCTTCATTGTCCTATCCCCATTTACATTCCTCCATTCTATTCTTACTCATTGTGGACAATACCCCCACATCCTCTGCATACCTTATTGTCCCACATTCCTTATTCCACATGTCGCTTCTTAACCTATATAAGTAGGACATGTATGTACATACTTCCTCATTCTGGGTTTCGACTAGGCTTAGGCCTCTTACCTTCCCTTTCCCCTGTAAAGTCCTCTACTTGGGCCAGCACCTTCGGCACTCCCCAAGTATCCCTTCTGTTCCAAATTGGTAGCACACACAGAAAGTAGAGTGTAATGCATGAGTATGTTGAAGCCAAAGCTACTGCTTTTAGCCTGCAGGACTTGGCTGCTCCCCGCCTGCATCTTTGGCATTACCAAAGCTTGACAGTATACCCAGAATCAAACTACTTCCTGTGCCTTTCTTCTTATGATTATGCCCCCACAAAATAATAGCAGCAACAAGGACATGTCTAATAATAAAGACAGAAAAACATCTCAGCCCAATCCACCCGTGTACACCAAGACCCTTGGCAAGGATGGCAAGCTCCTCCCAACCGAATGACAGAGATGCATGGACAACAACCTATGTCTCTTTTGTGCTGAAAGAAATCACAAAATTGCCGGATGCCCCAAAGCAACCAAACCCTGTGCAACTACCACTCCCAACTCCATCCCCCAGGCAACTGATGCCTCAGACGCCAATGCTGAGGACTCAGCAATGGTGATGGAAAACTAGTTTACTACCCATTGGCCTCTAAGCACACCGAGAGTTGCATTGACTCGGCAGATGCCAGTAGTGAGGCTTAGATCAAGGCTGCTATGTCTTTCTATTCTCCTTTTTTTTAATTCCTTCTGTCACTGATTGGGCACTGAATTTTCTTGGCAGTCCAGCTTGCATACTTAATAGTATCAGCACTCATAGTGACCACTTTATTTTATTCTTCATAAAAAAAATTCTTGATCCAGTACTGCTAATTCAGTTATTTGTCAGGTCTCGGTAACACCAAAGGTACGGTCGGGAACTGGCCAAGTCCTGCAGGCCAGTCGGGGTGGCTTGGCTTTCAAAGTACTCGTGCATTTTGCCCTGCCTCCTGTGTGTGCCACTAACTTGTAATGAAAAAGATGCTCAAGAGGATGCCAAGGGTGTCGGCCCGAGTGGGGACTTCTGAACAGAAGGAGGAGAGCAGAAAGGCATAAACCTAGTTGATACTCAGACTGAGGAACTATGTACATGCATTCACTACTTATATAGGCTGAGAGGCAGAATGTGGAATAAGGGTGGCATAAGACATGGAGAAAAGAATAAGATATGGAGACCATGTGGAGGTATTGTCTACAGCGATCTAGAATAGAACAATATGAGAGTAAGACAATAAAACATGACCGATAATAAACAAGTAAGATTGTGGGAAAGAATAGAACAATAGGGGGTGGCCGAATATAAAACAATAGGGCCACAACCGAGCGGCAACAAATAGCAAATGTCCCGAGGGTAAATGGGCAAGGGGAAGGAAAGGGAGTGGGAGAATAATAAAGAATAGGAGGGTGGGGTAGGGATAATGAACCAGATAATGAACCAAGTATACCGAGCCAAGACCATGCACTGGTGAGGGATGATATGGGTAAGGGTCGGTCGGTCGGTACTGCCGAGTAAATCAGAGCACAGTATTGTGGTCATGACATTATTACTGAATGCATAGGTATGTCTACTAGATCTTCCATCAGGGCAATCTCAGTCCACCCATCCGTCTGTCATGTCACTAGATCTGTCAGTTGGCAATATTCAGGCACACAACTTGCTCACCCACTATAATCCATTGATTAACAGAGTATTGGGCAGTATTACATTCCATCACATCACTAATGCTTTTAGGTGCATCCCAATGGCCTTGGACCAGTTGGCACTTGCCACTACTCCAACAACCTCACCCAGGGTCCTGTTCTGTTGCTGGAAGCTCTGCCAATAGCTCTAGTCAATGCAACTGCCTTGTGCATGCTTGTATACCAGCATGGCTGGCAAGTTTTTAGCTAGGACCTCTTGGTCAGTGGTGCCATTCGGCATGTTTGGCCAAGGTCTCTTCCATCCGTCCCCATCCATTCTTGTTTCATCTGTTCCATGTATTTGCATTTTATGCTCTCACAACTCTTTTCCGTTCTTCTCGGCTAGAAGCCGACACATTTAGTAGACAATGGGACATCTACCTAAAAGGGGGGGGGGTGGCGACTAGCTAGAAACCGTTCGAGCTATGCAATCTCCCCTCCTGTTGGGGAATGGGGAATTCTCTAGTAGATATGAAGGGCCATCAAACCAGGATCAGCATAAAGGATTCCAAAACTCTCTCACTCAGAAAATAATTCAACAATTCAGTCTTGAATTGACTACCAAAAAATATAATAACTTTGGCTGGCCATTTAAGAGTGAATTACTCAGGGTAATTAACTCTTAAATATCAAACCCTCAAGTCCAAGGAAAATCCTCAAAAAAATATCTTTTTCATCTGTTTCTATTTGGACCCACAAGGAACCACAACTGGGTGTCTATTACTTAATACATGGAAAATGGCACCAAATTCCTGGGTCAAGTTCTCAAATCAACTTGTACAACAAATTCCTGGGCTTATATAATAGCTATTACATAAAGGTCAGCCCAGAAGCATGGCTCATATACTAATAATATTTTGTGACCTGACCAGTCACAAAAATACAAGCCGTGGGAACATTTCTTTTCTTTTGTCATTAGTGACTACAAGGGTGACACTGTGACTTCCAGGGGATTCCAGGACCTTCCATCCCTTTCGTAAGCTTCTCACTAATTTCTAGAAGGTCTTGCCTTATTCAGGAGTTACATAATGAGCTTAGAATTAGTATATATAGAGACTAGTTCTGTAGCATAAAAGTAAGCAATCTTATCTTCACCCATAATCCGCCGGATTATCCAGTGCTGCCAGCACTCTCTTAAGTAGGTCACCGACCACTAAGACTATTGACAGAGGTTACTCGGAGAGTAAATCTCAAGCCCTTCTACTGAAGTGGAAAGTTTCTTGACTAAAATATAAAAGGTACACAAAAACATCATAAAAGGACTAAACTAGATTTTATAGAACATCCATGGAAATAATCCTAGGCAAGGGTAGAATAATAGGTCACAAACATAAACTATTATTCCTACATGTAATTGACAAGTCACCTGCCAAGGCCCCCTCTAAACAATTCTTTTTGGACATCAACCTGGACAGGCATTAGCTTGCTGTTATCTTGTCGGAGAACTTGACTAGGCTTTCTTCACACCAAAGTTTTGTCACAGCTCTCGGGTTACCAGCTTACGGTTCCAAAACACCTCCCAAAGATGCCCCTCTTCTGAAAACCCCTCCATTCACCCATCTCCACTCTCCATCCTGTCCTTAACTTCCTCCATTCTCTCAGTTCTGCTCCTACATCATCCTGAATTCCCTTTACAACCATCCCGACCCTCCACTTTTCATATTAAAAACACACCCATCCCAGACATATTTCAGTCCATCCATCACCCCCTTTGTTCTTTCTGTTTACCACAGCCGGGAAGCCCAAACATCTCGGCCTGCCTTGCTTGTTATTTCTCCTCACACACCTTTTCTTTTTTTCAGTCAAAAAAAAAAAAAGAATAGAAAAAATTGTATATTTCTGAGACTATTTTATAGTCTCACTATCCTGATCCATATTATCCTGATCCTCCCTCTGCTTTCCCTTCCCTTTATCCTCCTTTTCCTTACCTCCCTCCTCATCCATCAACTGGTCACTCCAGTCTGAATCTACTGGGTCTCCTACACCTCCTGGCACTCCCAAATCTCTGCATTGGTCCTCACCCAACAAGGTCACCATGTGACCGATATATCGCACCCTCTCCACCAAATGCAGGAGAAGCTGGTTCATCCATGCCTGCTCCTGCAAAATATCATCCCAGATCTCGGCAGGATGCTGAGATCCTGACCCTGCTGGCTGTGGGATTTCTACAGCCATCGCCTGTCTACTTGGCTGCAGGGCCATGTTCTTCTCGCTTGGCCACATTGTATTGGCCTGCCTTGGCCTCTTCCTCGGCAGTTCCTTCACCTCCTTTTCTTCCTCACTTGGGTCCTCCCCATCACTCTCCAGCTCTGTTTCCTCCTCCTCGTTGTTGTGCTGGATAAACAGGCGACTCTTGACCCTGGTTGCCCTCGGCGCATCCAAGTTGCACTTGACCTTCTGCCATTTGCACTCCTGGCATGTGGCCCCTGGTCCTGGGATGCTGCACTTGCGATCCTGCTTCTTACATTCCTTGCATGGGGGACAGAAGGATGGAAACCACCTCTCAGGGGTCTCCTTGTGCTATTTGAAAAGAAATCAATGAAAATTACAATAAAAAGTCCCCACAACTCTGACACCCTAGACTTTGGGTGTTTCAACCCATACTTCCACATCCTGGGAGGGCTCCCCTCTGGACATATCTTCTGGGACCTCCTCTTCTGTCTGTCCAGCTGTTCCGGTCTGCTGATCCTTGACCCCCTGCACCCGCTGCTCATCGGTCACTTGGGTGGCTGGACCAGTCTCCTATCTGTCCTCTGCAGCCTTCGCTGCTCCTATCTCAGCCATTTTGGCATTTTTCACGGCTGGAATTCCACCAGCCTCTGCCACCTTATCTGCAGTTGTCTGGTCTTCAGCTGCCTGTTTGGCAGCAGCTTTATCGTCTCCTATTTTCTGGTCCTTGGCTGCTTGTACCATGGTCTCCTCCTCCTTCTTCTTTGCCTTGTTCTCAGCCCAGGCCACCTCCTCAACAATTCAGGCAGCCTCCTGCTGCTGCTACCTCTCCAACCATTTCGCCTCCATCTCGGCCTTCTGCGCATCCTCTTCATCGGCTTCATACCCCATTTTGATGGATGATGGGTTGTGTGTTTGTATCTGATGGTTGTAGAAGCTGCATCTGAGTGCTATGCCCCAAACCTTTGCGATGCATCATGTTTAGGCATCCAAAAACCTTAATTTTCAATCTCTGCCTATCAGCTTCATGGGTTTAGCCGCTAAGGGGGGGATACTGTCAAGTACATGTACCGAGTGTCCAGTAATTTGGCAGTGCCAACCGAGCAGTCAGTCTACGTCCACATACAAGTATCCAAGCCACATGCAAGTCACTTAGTATGCCAGTCTCAGCTTGGCACATTTACCCTCCCCATTCCCCATTCCCATCCTATGTCCACTCTTCCTCATTTACCAACCATTAATCCTACCCTGTCTACTTCTTATTCCTCAACCCACCTCACCTCAGGACATCCTGTCCTTGTTTTATCTTCGGCCACAACCCTATTGTTTTATAAGTTGGTCACTCCCTATTGTCCTATCCTTGGCCACATTCCTATTCTTCTATATTCATTGTCCTATCCCCATTTACATTCCTCCATTCTATTCTTACTCATTGTGGACAATACCCCCACATCCTCTGCATACCTTATTGTCCCACATTCCTTATTCCACATGTCGCTTCTTAACCTATATAAGTAGGACATGTATGTACATACTTCCTCATTCTGGGTATCAACTAGGCTTAGGCCCCTTACCTTCCCTTTCCCCTGTAAAGTCCTCTACTCAGGCCAGCACCTTTGGCACTCCCCGAGTATCCCTTCTGTTCCAAATTGGTGGCATGCACAGAAAGTAGGGCACAACGCATGAGTATGTTAAAGCCAAAGCCACTACTTTTGGCCTGCAGGACTTGGCTGCTCCCTGCCCACATCTTTGGCATCACCAAAGCCTGACACAATGACTATATGATAGTTGATGCTAAGGGTTCACAGTCATAGGGGATTAGCTTCAACTTATGTATTGCACCCTCCTAGATCATCTGTCCCTTGTACCCTAAGTCAATACCAAACTAGTGAAAAGTACAGTCGACTGGAGGTTTATATACATGAGTAAGCCTCTTGTAATTCTATTAAATGTTCAAATAAAGAATAATGATGGGAAAATACAAGGGGACTGAAGAACAAGGGGTGAAAAAAACAAGGGACAAACTGTCAGGAACCTCAGGGATACATGATACAGGATTGTAAGCACCAGGGAAGGCAGGATTATAGAATCATAGAAAGGATGGGAAGAACTTTGGTTGTCCAGCCTGGTCAGCTGAGTGTGACAGATTGGTTGGTGAATGGTATACTTGAGCTGTTGGCCTGTTGGTGCTTGTAGGTTGACCCAAGGCATGGGCTTTAACAGTATACTCTCCATTATTAACCTAGATGAATGTCAGACATTTGATGCATCTGTGAAAAGTCACAGCTTATACCTGTGCCAAACTTGCAAGTTCCTGATCGCACTTTAGTCTTACTCACCTCCCTATATTAGCATTATATTAGGAAAGATCTTCCAATGCAGAGCCTCCTTTACATCTAGAGAGCCTGGGAGGTATAAACCAATTTGCCAAAGGAGCATGATTGTGAAGTCAACAAGGGAGAGAGCCACACACAAATGGGTCAATTTCTGGTTCAGGTAGGTCACTTGATAACACATCACCAAAGTCAAGGAGTGGCATTGCTGAAGTAAATGGAACCACAAACCCAGAAATGAATGATAGTGCTGGCAGGCAAAAGAAAAATAAATGAACTCTTGTTGTATCATATACCAAGAGCCAAGGCAGAAAGCTGAGTGTGTGGATTGGACTGTAACAACACAGTCATGGCTCACACACAGAAAGAGCAGGGAACTGATGGTGAGTCTGAAAATATCCAAAATCAAAGTGAATACATAATTTTCATTTTTGGTATTAGATTTGTTTGAGGACCTTGGGAACAGTTGCATGAAATGCCTGCCATGCTCAACATTGTTACAATGCCTGTGGTCATGTAAGGTAACAGTAAACTGTGAAAATATAAGAACTGAAATACTATCTCAGTCTCTTAGAAAAGAGCACATATTAGAAGTAGCTAGCTACCTGAAATACTATCCAAAAGGATGGTTAACAATTGTATGAAATATCAGAACAACCTTGGACTCATACCTCAGTCTCTTGGAAAAGAGCTGAGGTCACAGAGTCACACTACTGCAAAACATAATGGTAAATTGAAACTCCCATCAAAGGATATTATCAGAGATAATAATGAATAGAACTGACATCCTATCCAATACCAAAAGGTTTTGATTGCCAGGGATGAGCGGAAGAGATGTTTGGGCTGAATGTCAAATCCTTAACATAAACAATCTGTTGTAATAAATGGGGGAAGGAATGGGGAGAGGGGAGCAAGGAATAGGGAAGAAAGGACAGAATTGCACATGAAGGTGCATATATGCATGTATGTCAGGCACGAGTACTGCCCACGATGCATGGGCTGAACACTATTGCAATAGTGTTGGTTTTACAATGTTGGTGGAAATCGGTCAAGTCCTGGGGACCGATTGGGGTGGCTTGGCTTCAATGTACTCATGCATTGCACCCTACTTCCCATGCATGCCACTGATTTCAGACAGAAGAAGTACCTGTTAGGGTGCCGAGGGTGCTGGCCTGAGGAAGGACTTCAGATAGGAGGAGAGGAGACAAGGAGGCTTATGCCAAGTTGATATCTAGAATGAAGAACCATCTACATACATGCGCTACTTATATAGGTTTAAGAAGAAAGATATGGAACAGGGTGGCATAAGGAATGGAGAACAATAAGGTATGCAGAGTATGTGGAAGTATTGTCCACAGTAATCAAGAATGGGATAAGGGAATGTAAACAAAAAATAGAACAATGAAAATAAGATAATAGAAGTGTGGCCAAGAATAAGATAATAAAAGGTGACCGACTATAAAACAATAGGGTCATAGCTGAGGATAAAACAATGAAGAAATGTCCTGAGGTAGAGTGGGCTGAGAAATAAGGAATAAAAGTGATGGGGATTAATAGATAATGAATGGGGAAGAGTGGATGAAGGACAGGAAATGTGGATGGTAAGTGTGCCAAGCCAAGGCTGATGTACCAAGTGACTTGTATGCAGTTTTGGTCACTTGTGCGTGGACATAGACTGATCGCTTGGTTGGCACTACTGAGTTACTGGGTGCTCGGTATGTGCACTTGACAATGTATAACAGTGAAGAAAAGGGATAAAAAGTGGAAAACAACAAAAAATTAGTTAGTATGTACTCAGAAACAAAGTAGTAACTGAACTCACCAGTAGTAACCATGCGAGAGGGGTAAATGGTGGCAACTTACATGCTAAGCACCTGCATGATCAGGACATGTAGGGGCTGGAAGAATGGATTTTGTATGGAATACAGAAGGGGAAGAAGGGAAACAAATAGGAGAAGATACAAGAGATATAGGAGAGAAGACTCACATGCAAAGGAACAAGGAATAACAAAACTGGGGCACATATATGCAGTCACCAAGGACCAGATGGCAGACAGACAGGAGAATGGGACATGGGACATGGCTTAAGATGGGAATATTCATTGCACACGAAGAGGGAACAAAGGGGATTTTACTTTCTATTCAATCGGCACTTCTGACAGATGCCATTTGTCAGAAGATCATATCAGGGTGACCTATAATGGGCTGACCCTGCATATGCTCCACAAATTCCACTAATTGCAGATCATATTCATTTTAGCTTGTATAAAATGATAGTAGTTACAATGAATAGAAAATTAGTCTTGCACTGAATATCCACTACACTTATACCTTATAACCTACTTGACACACACACGTTGTCAAGTCCATGATACCGAGCCCTGGTCCACTTGGAAATACCAACCAACCAACCCTTACCCATATCATCCCTCACCAGTACATGGTCTCAGCTCGGTACATTCGGTTCATTATTTGGTTCACTTTCCCTACCCCACCCTCATATGCTTTATTATTCTTCTATTCCCCATCCTTCCCTTTGCCCGTTTACCCTCAGGACATTCACTATTCATTTATCACTCGGTCACGGCCCTATTGTTTTATATTCATCCACCCTCTATTGTTCTATTTTCCCTCACACTCCCACTGGTTTATTATCGGTCATATCTCATTGTCTTATTCTCGTTTACATCGTATTGTTCTATTCTAGATTGCTGTGGACAATACATCCACATGGTCTCCATACCTTATTCTTTTCTCCTTGTCTTATACCACCCTTATTCCACATTCTACCTCTTAGCCTATATAAGTAGTGAATGCATGTACAAAGTTCCTCAGTCTGAGTATCAACTAGGTTTATGCCTTCCTGCTCTCCTCCCTCTGTTTAGAAGTCTTCCACTTGGGCCAATACTCTCGGCATCCTCTCGAGCATCTCTTCTATCCCAAATCAGTGGCATGCTGTCATAACCCTGCTGAAGTCATTTCCGTTCACGCAAAAGACACAAGTATTTCCTTTACAAGAAGGGCCACATATCATGTGGGTGTTACATACCATTGCAATGGTTGGTGAATACATGTAACAAGTTGCTGTTTAAATAGTGCCCACAGACTAATGCCAGATAACCTGGCATAGTGGCCTTTTGGCCCAGTTGAAAGAACACATCACTGTGGGAATTTGTTGCCTTTTACAGTGGGCAGAACCTTGTGCCCAAGGAAAACATACAATCTGCAACCCTTTCCTAGTCCACAGTCTCTGATCGGAAAGCCTAACCTCTGACTGGAGATCATACCATCGTTCACCGGTCAAGAACTTCTCCTGACCCCCATCGATAAGCACCCTTTAATCTCTGTCTCTTAAACTTTTCCGATCAACCCAGCTCCACTCAACAACTCCTAAAAAGGAAGAACATTAGATCCTGTTCAGATCCCATAAGTAGCTTGGTCACAAAGGTACTCAAGCCCCTTGTACTTCTGCCTCCTTGTTCTTTTGGCTGGACAACCTTTCTCCATTTATGTTTCCCTTGTTCTTGGTTGCTAAGTACTACTAGAATTTGAAATATGCATTAGTATAAATATGCATGTAATGTAGAAGTTTAGTAGTCTGATAATCAGCTTAGAATATGACCAGCAACCTCGCTCACCTCTGAGCTTCATCATCCGAGCTTTTGTCAAAGGTCTCTAAGACCTTGCTCCACTCTAAAAAGCCTCTGTTCAAAATTAGGGAACAACAAGACTGGAAGGTGCAGCATATAAGCTGAAGCCAAGCCCCATGCCTGAACCTCTGCAATGTTTCAACCTTGCCGAGCTTTAAGTGCTAAGAACCTTGCTTGTTTGCATTCATAACACATGCACAGGAAGTAGGGTGCAATGCATGAGCATGTTGAAGCCAAGCTACTACAACTGGCCTGCAGGACTTGGCTGGTTCTGGACTGTACTTTTGGCATTACCGAGGCCTGACACATGTGACATCAAACCAAATCGGGTCAAGTTCTCTCTTTTCATTGTTCAAGGCCCCATATCCAGCGGGGATCATCACACAAATCACCCACTGCCACCAACGCAACCCCCCTACATACTGCCTGCCAGCTCCTCAGACTGGCACTTACATAGGATCAAGTTGGCGCATGTTGACATGGTAGTAGCATATATACAGATAAAATATTAACTACACATTCCATAGCTGCGACTCCTGTACCACAATAAGTAGTATAACTACTAGTATATATTCCCCAACCCATTATCTTAGACAATCTCAGTATCTTATGCAATACAACACTAGTCTTATTGGCAAGCATTTCAAGGTTTTACAACAACTTGAAGTGTTTCATCCCCATAATAGTCTCTCTGAGTTACTCATTGACTTGTGGAGGGCTACTGGAGAGCTGTGCAAAGCTGTGGATGAATACAATCAGGGACATGGAGGTTTATTTGGTGTGGATCCACCAACTTACCTGACAATTTCTATGCTTACTCACTGTATCAAATAACAGGGGGATCTGAAAATATCAAATTTGCTAGATATTTGGTCGCAAATTGACCCTGGCACAGCTGGGTAACACTCAATTCAATTCACAATGACATCAGAAACATCTCACACATTTCTTGACATGTTGACACTGCATAACTACAATTTATTCTAAATCTATGCAGGGAAATAATATACAAAGTTATTTGAATTAGTATTAGCCACCGACTATACCGCTTTGCCTTTTGAAAACAATTATGCCTAATGCCAACCTTTTATTTCATGAATTCAACACTTTTTCAAGGTTGAGAGTCAACCTTCAAATGAGCAGAAGCCAACCCTTGACCAGTGTTCCAAATTAGGGCAAACTCCACACTTTTGCTCATTGTTAATCTCAGCACCCGCTAAAAAGGTGGTATAGATAATGATCATGTGGATGATACATGAACACACTGGAGACATAAAATGTAAGGGATAAGACTCCGAAGTAACGAAGCTGTGGGTTATTGAAGTGGGTGGTGAGACATTGTCTTTATCATTGAGCCAAAATTGGTTGAGGTTGATACTGGTGAATATAAACAGTATTTTTCTGAATGAGTAACGACAAATCCAAATATACATAACCTGAGGTGTTTTCATGATCTGGAAGTCGCTGTAAGATGTGACTATCGGTCTGTCTGAACGCTAGAACTGACAGATAATAAAAGGAGTGGCCTCCACGCCCCATGTTCATAGCAAGGTCAAAGATGCAGGCCATAGGGTTTGATGAGGATTTCTTCATCGAGAAGTGATCAGCCTGAGATGTCTTTGGAGTGCTTGTACATGAACTCTGGCCTATTTCCACTGCGGTGACAAATGGTTGATCGACAGTATTGTGTGGTCGAGTCTGTTGAAGAGTGTCAGAGGAAAACATTCTGAAAAGAAAGGACCCGGGTGACAAGTAGAGATAAGATTACGTTCTTCGTTCTTCTTACGGCAACAATGTGCCTCCGACCTCCTGAATTGTGGTTGATTAAATTAATAATCAAGAACACTGTTAGAATACTTCGACACACTAGTCACACTTGATTTGTCTCTCTTCATCTGTTTGCAACGGACCATTACCTCTGCTCAAGCCAAACAGCTGTTGTTTTTCCTCGGTCCTTTTCAGCACCACCGAAATCCAAGATACACCAGTTTGCCTTCCATCCTCGTATTTCAGTAAGGTCAATCAAGTCCTGAGTAAACTCAATAACAAACTTTCGATTTCCCAGATGATTCCCCGCGCCGGCCCCGGGTTCATTGACGTAATCGTGGTGTCATTAAAGTTAAATATAGATTTCTGACAGATGACATCCATCTGTCAAAGAAGGTGATGGAAGTTCAAGGTTTGTGCTTATATATTAACTTCAATCCTTTGCTCCTTCCGTGTCGTGTGTCAACTCCACATTTCCATCCTCATTCCAAGCCGATTTTTGAATCATCATTTCTTAGTCAATTCTTGACAGAGGGGAGGCTAGGATCGAATGTTATTATTTTTGAAATGGTCTTGCCTGAAGTCTTCGGGAACCATCCATGTATAAGAATTTTTCTTTATTTGTTTTCGGATTGATTTGATTTCTCTTTAGACATCACATGTGTATTTATGGAGAAACTTTATGTAACTATTGCAAACGCCGGCTTCTGATTTCGCATCATGGTCATGGGGTGAGTTGAGATCGCGGCAGGTAGCCATTTCGATATAATAGGGACTTGAACGATAACAACTTTCTCCGCGACTTTTTTGAAGAAGGCGAGCATACTATTCCCTTGTTTTAAGCCGTGCATCACGCTACACGGTCCCTTCCTTACCCACTGCAGTCATTGTGAGGGTGACCTCATCTCGATCCCATTGTCAATACTGCAGTCATCAATGTCCTCAGTGACCCTACCGTCATTATCAATACAGCCAACATTCCAGTCGGCATTCCCCCCAGCCCCACTGTCCTTAGCAGTACACCCCCACCCCATGTCGGCGACAACAACTGTGTCTACGACTTCACAAACTGCCTTGGGCCTAACGCTTTTTGCACGCTCTTCCTCTCGTCCGAGTCAAACGGCCGCGTTTCCTCTGAGTCAAATGGGCGCGTTTCCTCTGAGTCAAATGGGCGCGTTTCCTCCGAGTCAAACAGCAGTGTTCAGAACTCAGCTTCCAGTCCCTTCCGCATTCCTATTCCCTTCCTCATCCCTAACTTCTTCCCAACCTGTTTCGGCCGGACCTTTATCAGAATCATCAAACCCCTCAGTTATCACACATCTCACCCCCTCGACATTTCCTGCGGCGACTGCTGCTTCTGGAACTTTGGTATCCCAATCAGTGCACGCCTCTTCTTCTACCGTGATTGGTGCAGCCATCGGCGGAATAATAGGCGGTATTTTACTTGGTCTTATCATTGGCCTCTTCCTGAAGAGACGTCAAAAAGCGGTCTCTTCGGCTACCCATATAGACATCTCCAGTGGAAGAGAGAATACACTCACTCGTTTCTTCCAAGCACGAAATCCAATGACAACTACCCCCTTCCTTCTGTCCCAAGCCAATACATCTTCCCAACAGGCCTTGATACAACCAAACGAGAAGCAAGACACACAGAGACCTGGAAGGCAACAATCAGTCATACCTAGCGATAGTGACTCCATGTCTCACTCCTCTACCAGCGACCAGTTACCCTCATATAACACCAATGGTGGAAACTCTGTGACAGCTCTCCATGATGCTTTAATCACAGCCCATTCGGAAATGTTGAGTGTGGAGTATATTGCAGAGGGACCACGGGCTTCAGAACATCGAATTCCTGCACTGCAAGGTGTAGCATATGGGATCACTGATGGAAGGCCACGGATGATCGACCTGTCCCAGTCCCTGAGCCAATTGCCATTATACCAGGAATAAATAACCCCTCGTACAGTATAGTATGAAGCTAGAGTAAATACAAGTTAGCTGTTCAAGTTACACTCTAATTCTCTAAACACAAAAAAAAAAAATAGGGAAATTCTATTGTAAAAAAACCATTTAGGAGTCTTAATTCAAATACCAGGCACATATATACAGAAAATAGTTGGAGCAGCAGAATGTCCCAAAGAGATGAATTATTTAATCATATACAAAATACTTAGAAACAACAAAGATGTGCAATAATGAGTGGAGCTGGACTTCGTGGCTGCAGATGACAATCACATAGTCAGAAAGATTTGATTTCTGAGAAATAACCACATACTCCATGCTCTCATTCCAAGAGCTTCCTGATATGGGACAAATTAGTAAACAACTGAATCTGTCGGATACAAATAGCTAGAGATTTAAACAGTAACGTTTAGTGACAAAAATACCTTCTAAAAATCATTGAGTTGACTCTGAAATACTACATCTACCAAAGGCAGTCGCCAGCACTGACTTCACATTACATGTCGTGTTACTCATCTCTAACCTTCGGAATACATTCCAAGTCAAATTTATTACAGATATACATAATATTCTGGAAAGTCTGGCCAAGAACAAAATGATTTACCCATCACTCACATCAATTCCTCAATTACTTATCATTTTCTTCAGACTCTCATCCTCACTTGTTTAATAATGTAGCAAATGTCGATGACAGACATGAAGTTGGCATGGGAACGTATGAAAGCCGACATTTAGGCCTCGGGGCGAGGTTCTCCTGGCAGTGGCCTTATTCTCGAAAGACTGTTGAAAAGGCGCAGTACCATTTGACCCTCCACTGAATACAACATCACCGTAACTAGGTTGCGGGTCATTCATTTTCCCCTTGCCGTTATATAGCTTCATTAGCCATCACGGCATGTATAAATTATATCTAGACAACTGTAACACCTCAGTCCGCTTGATGATCTCATACGCCATAGATTTTGTCAGAGGTAGCTGAGAATCCACGAAACAAAAGGCCTGCTCGTGTGGAAGAGCACACTTGAACGCTCGGTTCCATTTTCAGCGTGGGTTCTGAGCATTGTTTCAAAGCTTTGCTCAAGTGTAGAGTATCTCGGGGATAGCATAATGTGACCCAAGGTAGCAAACCACTGTCATCAGAAACGCAGCCCAACACCTCGATGGTATTTTTGAAAGTCTTTCCCTCTTCCATTATACGGTAGGATTCAGTTAGTTTCCGGTAGTGAGCATCCCCGATAGCCAAGCAATGTATTAAACTCGGCAACCAGGGGGTCAACCAAAAAAAGAAAAATATCACAAAGCCCCGGACACATTTTATCTGTCACAAACCCGGGACTGAGGACCGACCTCAGTGCGCGTCGCTCCGCCTATACAATCCCATTGGGCTCTGCCGACCTATACAATTTATTTTTTCTTCCGCACCACCTCACCACGATGCAATTCCCAAAACTAGTTTCCACACTCCCGCTATCTTCTAACAACGTGAGCATGTCCCTTTACGATTGTTACAAACGTAAAAGGAGACGCTCATGTTATTAGAAGATAGCAGGAGTGTGGAAACTGTTGAGGTGAACAGAACAACCAGACTGGGGTTTGAACCCAGGGCTATAGCGTATATAGCTATGGTGTTTACCACTACACCATCTAGTCCACATGGGTAACCTTTCAGGTTGACTCCTTGAGTGAAGACATGTTCTTGGAACAAGTTAATTACATTTTACTTGACTTTAGGGGAGGAAAGAGTGAGGAAGAGAGGATGTCCTTTCTGAATCCACAACACATGTGTGTCTATACAAGTTGAGTTCAGAGCCCTAGTCAGTTATCAGATTGCCAATAATACTCCATAGAGCTCTGCATGTATAATGTCTTAGCTTAGAAAAAATTAATTAGGGATATGAATAGTATGTGAGATTAGACAATCTAACAGAAAATAGTTTTGGGAATTGCATTGGGGTGAGGTGGTGTGGAAGAAAGAAAAACTTGTGTAGTTTGGCAGAGCCTAATGGGATTATATAGGTGGAGAGGCCAGGACATGCCCTGAGGTCAGGCCTCAGTCCCAGTTGTGACAGATATATTGTTAGCCAGGTGGATGCAGTAATTTGAGGGTTGGACCCTGCACATTTACAGTTGTACCATGAGGAAAGATCCGGTTTGATTCAGCAGAGAATAAACAATGGTGTTTGGCTATTTTGATATTACCTCATTAGATAGGGCTGAAAATAACCCCCCCCTCTCTCCCCCCATAAAAAAAACAACAAACCTGTAGACACTGTTTACTTTTACCATATTAAAGAGATCAGTAGTAAATAAATAGTATGTGATAAAAAGGGTCACCAATGTTGTTCAATTTGATCCGGTGGTCAATATTACCCAAAGTGGCCAAGGCTGCCTAAAGGGCCAATGTGTGAAAAAGAAGTAGATTTAGAAGGAATTTTCGATGGCACGATGATATCAATGATCCAGTCACAGTTGTATTACAGTCCCCAGTTGAAACCCAGTTGTAATATTTGGACCTTCATGTAATCTTGTGCTCTGGGGAAAGTACTCTAGCATGTTGCACTCCTTGTGCAACATTTGAATAAAAGACCTGTTGATAACATGGTAATATCTACCACTGAACCATTGATACAATTCAAACCAAGACTTGAGATTGCAGGATATCCTCTGAATCTGATGGCACCACCACTGTCCAAGTGATGATCCGGTGACCAACTACCATGACCACTATGACCATTTCGACCACCATGACCCACAACTGCCATGACTCCAACCACAGAACACTAGTTAGACGATGGGACATCTACCCTAGAGAAGGGGAAAGCAACCAACTAAGCAAACCTCACTGACTTAAAGGAATAATTGAGGACTTCACTCCAAACCAACACCATCTAGGACCACACATGACATTCACGACCAACATACAAAACACTATTCATTACCATCCTACCTCTAGCCCAACCCAAGGCCTTTCCCCCAAACCTTCCTATCCCTTCACCTTATCCAAACCTGATATGTTCTCCTCATCTCCAAACTTCTGCCCCCCCCACACCTGAATCATGCACCGGACCTATCTGGCCCCCCACCTACCAAAAAAACAAATGACCAATCCATGTCATCCAAGAATGTGGCATTGAGTCTAACCTCTAGCAGATCTTCTTCCAGGAATGATGACAATGTGCCAGAAATGACCCTGACCAGCCTCAAATCCCCCAAATGATCTCCTATAGTCGTCATTAAGCAGAACAGACAATGGTGGTATTGCACAAGAAGAGTCCAGAAGTAGTGAAAATGCTCCCAAACCCTATCCAGGTGAACTAGGGATGCAGAAAATCAATCGAGAACTTCCGATCCACCTGCCTCTGCTGCTAAACCACTAGAGGACATGTCCTGCTTCAGATCTCAACAGGTAACACCCCCAGATGATGACCATTTCGAAAGGTGACCCACTATGAAAGGATCAAAAGAAGAAGACCACTACAGGGGCACAACACACCATAAGAATCACAGAGCCTAATGGCGTGAGCCTGCAGAACCTCCAACTCATCATTGAGAACTTGCAAATACCATAGCTCAACTCCCAAACCCCCCTCCAGCTCCACACCATAAAGAGGGAAACAGGAATAGTCTCTGAAGTTTTCTGCTGGTTGAGAATCTGCATTCTCCATTAGGGAAAGGGTCCTCCTAGTTCTGCAGACATCCCTCTTATAGGCAATTAGGCCATCAGCACTTATCGATCGACAATCATTCCAGTAAATAACCAGAAAGCTCCCACAGTCATGTCTGTCTTAATTACCACCTCAACTAAGCTTAGGACCTCGAGGGCTTGGTCCTAGTGGGGGGATACTGTTATGACCCATGCCCCCAATAAACCCATATTAGTCCCCATAACTTTTCCAGGACTTTCTGTCAAGTCCACATACCGAGACCCATCCGCCGGCAGTGCTGACCAAGCAACCATCCTATATCCACGACCAAGTGCCCGTGTCGCATGCATAACACTTGGTGCGCTGATCCCGGCTCGGTACATCCGCCATTCACACTCCTCGGTCCGTTTCACCTCGGGACTTCCTGTCCTTGTATTATCCTCGGACATGACCCCATTGTTTTATACTCGGCCACTCTCTATTGTCCCATCTTGAGTCACGATTCTATTATCCTGTCTTTTATTGTTCTATCCCCGCTTTGCATTCCTTGTTCTAATTTTGTTCGTTGTGGACAATGACCACATGCTCTGCATACCTTGTTGTCCCACATTCCTTATTCCACATGTCACTTCTTAACCTATATAAGTAGGACATGCATGTACATACTTCCCCATTCTGGGTATCGACTAGGCTTAGGCCCTTCTACCTTCTTCTCTCCTGTTAAGTCCTCGACTCAGGCCGGCATCATCAGCATCCCCTCGAGTATCTGTCTGTGGCAAATACAGTGGCATGCACGGCAAGTAGGGCGCAATGCACGAGCACGTTGAAGCCAATGCCACTACTCTTGGCCTGCAGGACTTGGCCTTAGTCCACCCGACCTTTTCGCCAACACCCCTCGGCAGCACCAAAGTCCGTCAGTAACCGACGCTTGACACTTTCCAACTGTTAGAAGTCTAGAACGATTGCTTTCCATAAATCTGTTGCATCAACCCGAAGTTCTGCAATCCCAAACCCCTGAAATTCCATGACCTATGTTCTGCTCCTTGATAAACGATGCACAGGATCATCGTGTACCTCACTCCCTTGTTTTCCTTTTCTATTAGCCTCTTGTATTCCTTTCTCTCCCTTGTCTTTACTTGGCAAAAGATAGTACAAAAATTAACTACATGTATATAAACCCACAGTCGACTGGACTATTTGCCAGTATGAATATCGACTTAATCTGTGTTATAGTTTCCAATTTAGTTCTGGTAAACTTTCTGACTTTCTGAAATTAGGGACAGATGATCGAGGAGGGTGCAACATATAAGTTGAAGCCAAGTCCCTTCGATCTCGAACACTTGAACGACTAGTCATAACAACCTAATACCTTGACCAACCCTAAGTCCTGGGCACTCCTATCTTTCTGCCTTCCATCTGTGAATCCATGATCCCTAAATCCTTTTGCCACTGGAGTCTCGACCTTCCTCATGGAAACCCTTTGGAAGCCTCTGGAAACCCCTCTGGAAGCATCTAGGTAAGCACCTGACATGCTGATTTAACAGTCTTCCTAGAAGGAGGGAGAAGGGAACTCTACTTCCTTCCCATAGATCTGTAGTGGTGACGAGATTTCCTTCTTTGAGACTGATATTGTGGCCTTTTCCTTGCATAATCGTGTCATGTTGTCCTGCATCGCTCATGTATGTAGTAAGACTTGTGTTGATGGGAGTTGAGATTTGATACATGTTTGTCGATTGATAATGTCGAGTTCTGAACCACAATCAATGAGTGTGTCCACTGTATAATCATTGTCAAAGGTTATCCTAAGTGAAATAAGATGAGCATTATCAGGATCGTAGAGCGTTGCACATCCAATGCTGTTGACTTGTGGTTTGGATGAAATACAAGTAACTCGAAGGTATTCTTGCATCTGTTTTTCCATTGTGGATGATCCTAGGATTTGTTGAAGAGAGATTGTGATAGGTGTTCTGCATATTTTTTTGAAGAGATCTTGCAAATCGAAGTCTTTTTGACACTGAGATTGAGGTCTAGGTTGTGCAGGAGCTAGTTGAGATGGTTGTGACAGGATCTGAGGAGTAGATGTGATCAGTTTAGGAAGTTTGGCAATCTTTGGTGCTTTGTCTTCTCTCTGAGTTGAAGGTTGTTTTTGCTTTATCTTCTTTGAGACTGGTTCCAAAGTAGGATCTTCCATAATGATGTCTTCAATGATTTTGTCATCATCACTATCCATGTTATAGGTTTTTATGACAACTTCTCCTGGATAAAACTATGGTTAGGGAGCATTGCTGCTATCAGATATGGGTCAGCTTCCTTCTTCTTGTCTTTGGTAGGAGGTGTGGATTGACGAGGAGGAAATACACCTTCAAACTTGGATGCTTTAGGCTGGTCCTTCTTGGTATCCTTGGTATCTTTGGTCCTGACAACTGGAAAGAGTTCTTGTGCATAGACTAGTCCATGATCCAGGGTTTCTACTTTCTCATCTTTTTCATCATCTGATCCTTCATAATCCATTACATCTGCTAGATATGTAAGCTCCAAAGGGGAAGCTTCTTGAATAACATTTGTGGAGGCTGGATGATTGACCTTTACATGGCTCCTGAATGCTAATTCTCAGTTGATTGCTGAGAGGATTGTTTCTAAACCATTATGAAGGATATTGCTGCCATCTGGCCAAGTAATGCATCCATCTTGACTCTTTATAATTGAGCCAGCTTTGATCATGACTTCTGCTTATGCACATTGACGAAGTCCATGTCCTTGTTCTCTGCAAAAGAAACATTCAAACATGCCATTATTAGTCTGTGGTGGTGGACTCATAGTGGATGCATTGGCTCTAGGTGAAGATTCACCTGCACATTGTCTGGGCTTGGTAAGAAAGCCAGAAGTGTTGGGCACATATTCGATATAATTTGAAAATATAGTGCTGCATATCCAGGGTCACTGAGATTGAGACATTTGTCAAGCTTTGGGTACTGACAAACTTCGGGACTGCTGAAAGGTCGGGCGGACAATGGCCAAGTCCTGCAGGCCAAGAGTAGTGGCATTGGCTTCAACATACTCGTGCGTTACACCCTACCTGCCATGTGTGCCACTGATTTGCAACAGACAGGATACTTGGGAGGATGCCGATGATGCTGGCCTGAGTTGAGGACTTAACAGAGGGGAAGAAGGTAGAAGGGCCTAAGCCTAATCGATATCCAGAATGAGGAATTATGTACATGCATGTCCTACTTATATAGGTTCAAGAGGTGACATGTGGAATAAGGAATGTGGGACAATAAGGTATGCAGAGCATGTTGGAGTATTGTCCATAATAATCAAAAAATAAAATGGATGAATGTGAATGGGGATAGAACAATGAAAATGGAATAATAGGGATGTGACCAGAGGTGGAACAATAGGGAGTGGCCGACTATAAAACAATGGGGCCACAACCGAGGATAACACAAGGACAGGATGTCATGAAGTGAAGTGGGTCGAGGGATAAGGAATGGGTGAGGTAGGTTTGATGGTGGGTGGAATGGGGAAGAGCAGACAATGGATGGGGATGGGAAGACAGAGGGTGTATGTGCTAAGCAGCCCCAGATATGAAGGTGTTGAACAGACAGTTTCATGCCTGGAATGGAGTGATGTCATGAAGAGAATAAGTGGGACTGCGATTCCAGATGTGGACATAGGCAGCCAATGCTTCTCCCCAGAATGATATAGGTAGTTTAGATTCAGCAAGCATGGTGGTAATGGCCTCAGCAGCTGTATGATTGGTGTATTCTGCAACTCCATTCTGCTGTAGACTAGCACAAACAGTGTATTGGCATTCAATTCCATGCAGATCTATAAAAGGCACTGGACACCCAGTAAGTGTACTTTGACTACATTGGAGTTTATTGATGAGATCGGCAACTTCATCTGTTTCATTAAGATGCTTCAAAGTGGTAGAAGATGGGTGTACTATAGGCTCATCCTCAGCCTTTGATTTTGTCCTAAGTTTCTTCTTTGGCTTGGCCTTGGATTTCTTCTTCTTTATACTCTCTACCTCTGAACTGCTTTCCTCAGATGAATCTTCTTCCTCAGATGAAAGGTTGGTGTCTTCTTCATCATCAGAATCTTCTTCAATGGAATTATCAGAGTCTTCATCATAAAACCTAGAGATGTCAAAGATATGGTCTGCGCTGTGATGATAATATTGATGGGGAAGGGATTGGATCTTGGAAGCTTGGGATTAACTTGAAGCATGCAATCTTCAAGTTGTTTCTGAGTGGAACGAGGGATGCCTTTCCAGAAATATTTCCTATACTCCTGGTCATTGATTTTGTTCTTCTGGTGAAGCCATCCACCGATGCATGCAAATTTTCTTTGGTACCTGTGAAAATCACAAAGACTTTGGATGCATCCTTTGCATGAATTGGAAATGAAATTGATAAGATCCTTCTCTTTGAAATGCTTGTCCATTTTGACATGGTCAAAAAGTCTTCAAAGGGTGTCTGCAAACTTGGTCCAATCCTTGTCTGCATATTCTTGAAGTCCTTCAATAATCTCCCAAACTGAACATTTGACATATTTGTCAAGTACACATACCGAGACCTGTGCACTCGGCAATGCCGACCGAGCGACCATTCTATACCCGTGACCAAGTGTCCACGCAACATGCATAACACTTGGTACACCGGTCTTGGCTCGGTACATCCACCATCCACACTCCTTGTCCTCACCCTTTGGTCCATCTCACCTTGGGACTTCCTGTCCTTGTATTATCCTCGGTCACGACTCTATTTTTATACTCGGCCACTCCCTATTGTCCTATCCTTGGCCACATTTCTATTATCCTATCCTTTATTGTTCTATGCCCATTTGCATTCCTTCATTCTAATTTTACTCATTGTGGACAATAACCACATGCTCTGCATACCTTGTTGTCTCACATTCCTTATTCCACATGTCGCTTCTTAACCTATATAAGTAGGACATGCATGTACATATTTCCTCATTCTGGGTATCGACTAGGCTTAGGCCCTTCTACCTTCTTCCCCTCTTTTAAAGTCCTCGACTCGGGCCAGCATCACCAGCATCCTCCCGAGTACCTGTCTGTTGCAAATCGGTGGCATGCATGGCAAGTAGGGCACAACGCACGAGTACGTTGAAGTCAATGCCACTACTCTTGGCCTGCAGGACTTGGCCATTGTCTGCCCGACAACCCTCAGCAGTACCAAAGTCCATCAGTACCTGAACCTTGATAATATTGCAAAATATATTTGAAGTGGTCATCATTGGATAGTGCATATGTTTTTGCAAGGTTTTCAAATTCGTGTATGATTGTGTCAACTTCATCATAGCATCCAGTGAAAGTCTTTGGTGCATGACAAGATCTAGTAGGTGGGAAATCGATTTTAGAGCATAAATGTCCTTGAGTTGAAGACATTGTAATTGGTGTGTGAATTGGGAGGAATTGATTTTGAACACCATCAATAAAATATGGAGTTGGCATAGGGGATATGAATTGTTCAAGATGATTGGTGAATTGTGTTTGATCAAGAAAAGGAATAGAAACCAATAGACTTGTAAGAAAGGGAGGCCTTGAAAGTCATATTTGGGATAGACCTAAAAATAGCTGGAAAGTTTAAAAGGCTAAAAGATTAATAGACTTTGATTGGAAATTGCTGTGGGGTATGGGGTAATAAGCATGTGGTCTTGATTTCCCAAGGATTTGGTGTGAGAAGCTAAGAAGTCTTCTAATTTTAGATGGCCTTCTTTAGCGTCAAATTTGTTGGAGGCCGTATAACTGCAATACCAAATGAGTCAAGCAAGGCATGTGGTTTGATATGACTTGGCTTGCTTTAGCCTAATAAGGGAATTGAAGGTGGGAACAGAAGCTTTTGGTACTGAGATATGAGTCATGTGTGATGTAATTGATGAGTTTTTTGGAAATGGCCGTTAATTGATAGTGGATATTGATATAAAAGGTAAACAACATCGGAATTAGATGAAAATGGATGTAGTGGTAGTAATAGAAGAAGTGATTTGACATTAATTAAGGGATAAGGTCACAGAAGAAAGCTGTGCCTCTCTGGGGCAGCCAATTGTAGAGTTGCTCTAGGTAATTAATACCTAAAAGCCTGTGCGCCCAGTCCTTTTCTCTGGCAGGGTCTAGCGTAGTCATTCGGCACAGCTGGATTAAGCTCTGTGACACGGCAATGTATGAACGAAAATAGAATGTGAGTGATTAGGACATGATGTGACAGGGATGTGACCTGAGATGCAAATGTGTCACACTGACTAATACTTGGACTTTGACTTTGGACTTGAATACAATAGTCTAGATGTTTCTAGACTAGTCTTGACTTGGACTTGGAGACTTGACTTGGGGCTTTAGCTTGTGAACTTGTTATTACAGAGGTGAGCCAGAGGCCATTATATACAAAAACCAAACAATGATGCAAAACAATGCAGGAGGTTGGCTATGTCAGTTGAATGACAAAGCACGAGAACAAAGTATACAAAAGAGGAAACTATGGAGAAACTCTAGAGAAATGGTACAGCATTGAGGCTGCGTGAATAGAGGCTAGGGGCTATGATAGGGGGAGACTAACCAAAAAGGTAAGGATGATAAGTAACAACAAGAAAAGACTAACAGAATAGGAAACAGGTCTGAGTCAAGCCAAGAAAAGGAGAAACATATAAAAGAAACAATAAGGAAGTCTACCAATAATCGTCTAACAACCTTGTCTACTACTCCTGAGGGGCCTTAGGATGAGTCAGGGGACTGAGTCATCTTGCATATCTTCCGCAATTTCTCCAGTATCCAATCCAAGGATAGGGGTCTGGGAGTAGGAGGACTAATGGGTATATGGTCGTGCACTCTCATCTTGTGTTTAAGAGTGAGTCAAATGGAGTGGGCAGGGTAATCAGGATGGGATGGTGCCCTGAACTCTGCCTCATATTCCACTCTACTCCTATCACGATATGCTGGTCTAGATGTCATACCAAGAAATATGTATGGTTCTTAGCTTTCTGGGAAATTGACTGCATCTCCTATCGCATATGACTGAGTGTAGATTGGATGGGATCTTCTTCTGAGTGAGAAATGTGCTGGGGGAGGTATGCAAAGATAATGATATGTTAATGGTTCTGCCTGGATATGTGTGTCCCGGGTGTTGTAGCATTTCATGGGAATGAGTTCTGAAGAAGACATGATGATATAATGGGAGTCTGAAGATTGGAGTGCTGAATAGAATGGTTGGCTGTGTGATGTGGTGACAGTGAAGGTGATATGGGATGAGTGCTATCGGAGTCAAATTTGGAACATGGTTGAGATCGATTGCTTTACTGTCAGCAGAAAAAATGTAAAAAACTTATGACATGCATGATAGAATAATAGACAAGTATGGCCCCAGCACTGGTCCAGGGCAAGTCTAAGTAGGATTGGCAGTGTGAAGTAGAAAGAGCTGGATGGTTGGGGAGATGTTGGAACTGTGGGACATATGGCAGTTATTCTTAACAGTATCCCTGCTCTCCCTCTCTGCTCTCTCTATACATGATCCCATACTCCTTTGTATGCATCAAGTACCTTATGATTCTCTTTGTGGCCTCTCAGTGAACAGTTGTTGCTCGCGTGATGAATTGCACATATTTGTTTACAGCAAATGCAATGTCTGGTTGTGTTGAAATGGCACAGTAGTTTAAACATCCTATTATGGCTGCATAGGATAGGTCAATAAGAGGCTGATTCGCTGACAACTCAGCTGTTTTAAGGTCAATGGAGGGGTCCATGGGGGATTTGATTGATCAACCAGCAGTGATAAGTTACAACCTTGCCGAGATATAACTTAAGAACCTTGCTGCTTGCATTCTTAACCCCAGGATGAAACGGAGGATGTGGTTAAGTTCAGCCAGGATTTCATCTTGTCCAAGCAGCAGCATGATTACTGTCTTTAACAGGACCATATTTCCCTTGTTTGTGACAAGAGGACTGCAACTTGAAGAAAACATGAGAGCATGCCAAAACAAAGAGGCAAAGACAAGAATCACAACTCACATGGTGTTTCCTCTACAGGTGGTAGACACATGTGCACCGACATGGAGGATGGCAAGATTTGAAGGAATCTCTTCACAGTGTTGGTTTCCATGTTACAGGCAAGAACAATGTCGAGGATGATTCTCAAGTCTGATAAAAGGCCAAGAGAACGAGGAGGAGGGGTGGGGAGCCAAGGTGCCACAAAAAATAGCCTCTCTACGAGGCTGAGAATATGTGCTACGATGAGGAGTAGGATCGTATGGTAAGAGCTTTGCAAGTGTTGGTGTTGTTGGGATGCTAGCAGATAAGAACAGAGTCCTTATAGTAAGTTGATGGGAGGGCTGAGATGTCTCAGACTTTATACACACACATGAAGACCAGGGCAATCAGTCAATACATGCTACTATTACGTAGAACCATCACGTAGAACTTACTATTACCCCATTTGGACATTGACCCACTTTCTTTCATCCCTTGTTTTGCACAACGCGCAGTAGAAAATTATGGTACAACTTGTACTATGTCCAGACGGTAGTTGTACAATTGGTAAAGATCTCTAAATCGAATCCCCATATGCGCTGTCCATGAGCGATGTCACGTTCTAGTTTAAGTTCATCATAAACTTTATAACTACAGTCCATATATATCCAAAGAGGGTCATGGGTGCTACACCAAAACAATGGATGAGAACAAAGATCATTCATGTCTAACTTGGGTGATACTACCAAGTTCTTCGAAATCCGTCGAATTTGAACCTCTCCCACAGGCGCACTGTTCACCAACAGTATGGCCAGTACCTGCGTTCGTGAGACCATATCACGATTCGAAAGATATTCCAGTGCCACAGATCGTGCGCAACAACAATACCTAAATGATTTGAAATTTATTACGTAGTTAATTCTATTGATTATGCGTGCCAAGATTTGCATCCCTCCGATAATTCCGATCTTCCGATTTGACGAGCGAAAAGAAAGTCTGCCGACGTCGATTTTTCAGCTATTCACCGAATGCTTCGGATTTAACCGGTGGCGGTGATTGCTCGATGTAAAAACTCAATTCTCTTACTGATTATGTCACTGACTACCCAAATCAGTAGCCTTGGTATCATGCACAACTTTTTCATCAGCACCAACCTGCGAACGGGACCAGTTCGAAAGGTGGGACACCACGCTAGAACTTCAAAAGCTGAAAGGGTAAGACTGCTTGCGTACCGAAAAGCCAACTGCGGGATCGGGTCTGTTACCTGACCTGGCTATCATGGTGAGCGCATCCTCCGAGGACCGTCAGAATTCCGGCTAATTAATTAATCAATACCTCCAGGTCCAGTCATTGAATCTATTCTTACATCTGCACTCTTGTGTTCAAATGTTGCACAAGGTGTGCAATGTGCTAGAGTACTTTCCCCAAGGCATAGGACTATATGAAGGTCCAAATATTACAACTGGGATGCAACTCGGGACTTGAATGCAACTGTTACTGGATCATTGATATCGTCGTGCCTTTGAAAATTCTTTCTAAATCTACATCTTTTCACACATCGGCCGATTAGGCCTCCTTGGCCACTTTTGGTGATATTGACCGCCGGATCAAATTGAACAAACCTGGAGACCCTTTTTATCACGTACTATCTGTTTACTACTGATCTTTAATAGGTCATGATAAGCTGTGTCTACAGGTTTTGATTTTTGTTGTGATTTTTTTTTGGGGGGAGGGGGGTTATTTTCAGCCCTATCTAATGAGGTAATATCAAAATAGCCGAACGCCATTGTTAACTCTCCGCTGAATCAAACCGGATTTTGCCTCATGGTACAACTGTAAATGTGCAGGGTCCAACCCTCAAATTACTGCATCCACCTGGCCAACAATATATCTGTCAATACCGGGACTGAGGCCTGACCTGAGGGCGTGTCCTGGTCGCTCCGCCTATATAATCCCATTGGGCTCTGCCGAAATACACAATTATTTTTCTTCCGCACCACCTCACCCCAATGCAATTCTCAAAACTAGTAAAGACCAACGAGAGCATCCCAACGACGTTGGCAGTGAGTGCATAGGGTGTGATTTCGTCTTATTTGTTGAAAACTCAGAGAATATCTTCCAGATCAGCATGACTGTCCAAGCCCCCAGCAAGACCTCTCTAGCTCCCATTATGGATGCCGACGAAGAGCTGGGGCATCAGGGCGACCGCTTCGCGCACGACGGAGAGAACCGACCCACACCTGAAAGGTCAGATGAAGGTGACTTCGCCCATGAAGACACTTGGCAGGGAAAGGGTCTGGAAGTTGACCCTCCGGAGAGAGGTGGAAGTCAGAATGACGACGTACGTTTTGCTTCTGGTTTCTTATTGTCTAGTGGAACCTTAACTTTCAATCCCTTAGGCCGAGGAGGCACTGATCACTGAATTCGGAAGGCTTAAAATCAGTATGGATTCAATCGCTCAGGGACCACCTGAAGTTGCTCGTTCTCCCGAGGAGGTACTCATCCTCCACTTTGGGAACCTTAGAATTAGTGTGAATCCAAGTGATTCGGTACGTGTTGCTATTAGAACACCTCAGGCACTTGTTCTTATCACTTTGATTATGTCTAGGCAGAGAAAATGGCTGCCACACCCACCAATCCTGCAACGGGTATTGAGATCCGTCCCGAGGCTAGCAGCCCCGCATCAGCTCTATGCCTCCCTTCTACTGCAATCCAATCCATCCACCTCCCGACCACGGACTCTAATGCCGACGACGACGCAATGGATGTCGACAGGGAATGGACCTCTTCAACCGCGTCTTCCGATGATGAGACGCAAAGCGACGCGATGGACATCGACGTCGACCTGTGGTCATATCAAGTTGAGGATGTTCAGAGTATGGACATGACAGCAGACAGCGATAACTCGCAGCTGCTGCCCGCGAGTGAGGCTCCGTGTTTTGGATCTGTCAACAATTGTTGGAGTACTCGGTGGTATTAATAGGTACGGATAGCCGTTTGATGAAGTTTAGGACTTGGGCTAACAGCACTGCTCAAAGGAGGGGCCGGATGTCAGAATGAAAACCCGGAGTGAAGACCCTCAAACAACAACAGAATGATGTATATGAATTGGGTTCTTTGGCTGTACCTCCCTCCTTCCGTGCTTTGCCAACTTCACTCAAAGCAAACGCCGTTTGAATCATCAATTTGCTCCTCTGAATGGTGTTATACATCATGATCTGGGCTCCGCATACTTATCTCACCCACCGCGCACAAACGCCAACTTCACTCGAAGAAACCGTCACTGAAAACATCGAGTTGCTCCTTGAGTGATGTTAACCAGCACCTCGAGGTATACCTCCGACATGCCGCCTAGGCATCTATCTGGTCCAGCCCCGGACAATACCATTGTCTAGAACGTATCGGAAGTCGCAAAACGGTGACTGCAACCTACGATGTCCTGTAGATTTCATTTCTTGATTTTCTGTTTTCTTTTTTATTTTATTTTATTAATATTTTTTAATATTTAATATTTTTATTTTTACTTGTTCCTCATATTATCTCTTGAAATTGTGTCTGGGGATTGGTATACCATTGAACGGGCTTTGTTTGTCGTGTTAAGCATGTGTAAGGGGCTTTGTAATCTTTTTTTTTGGTTGACCTCTGGTTGTCAAGTTTAATACATTGCTTGGCTATCGGGGATGCTCACTACCGGACACTAACTGAATCCTACCGTATAATGGAAGAGGACAAGATTTTTAAAGATACCATCCAGGTGTTGGGCTGCGTTTCTGATGACAATGGTTCGCTACCTTGGGTCACATTATGCTATTTCCCGAGATACTCCACACTTGATTCAAAGCTTTGGAACAATGCTCAGAACCCACGTTGGTCCCGCTGAAAATGAAACCGACGTTCAAGTGTGCGCTCCCACACGAGCAGGCCTTCTGTTTCATGGATTCTCAGCTACCCCTGGTAGGATCTATGCCGGTATAAGCTCAGCTGTGAGTGTCCTTTCTTTTTATTTTATATTCTGACATGTTGTTCATTACAAGAGGAATGAGGTATAGGTATATTTTATACATGCTGTGATGGGTCATGTAGCTATACAACGGCAAGGGAAAAAGAATGACCCGCAACCTAGTTACGGTGATGTTGTATCCAGTGGAGGCTCAAATGGTACTGCGCCTTTTCAACAGTCTCTCGAGAATAAGGCCACTGCCAGGAGAACCGCGCCCCGAGGCCTAAACGTCGGCTTTCATACGTTCCCGTGCCACCTTCATGTCTGTCACCGGCATTTGCTACATTATTAAACTAGCTAGGATGTAAGTCTGAAGAAAATGATAAGTAGTTGAGAAATAGATGTGAGTGATAGATAAATCATTTTGTTCTTGCTTAGACTGTCCAGAACATTATGTATATCTGTAATAAATTTCACTTAGAATGTATTCCGAAGGTTAGAGATGAGTAACACGACATGTGATGTGAAGTTAGTGCTGGTGACTGCCTTTGTTTGGTAGATGTAGAATTTCAGAGTCAACTCAAGATTTTTAGAAGGTATTTCTGGCACTAAACGTTACTGTATAAGCCTCTAGCTGCTTGTATACGACAGATTCACTATGTCCCATATCAGGTAGCTCTTGGAATTAGAGCATGGAGTATGTGCCTATGCCTCAGAAATCAAATCTTTCTAAATATGTGATGAATGTCCATTGTCATCTGCAGCTAAGAAGTCCTGCTCCACTCATTATTGCATATCTTTGTTGTTTCTAAGTATTTGTATATGATTAAATAATTCACCCCTTTGGGGCCATCCTGCTGGTCCAACTCTCGATCTTTGATCACCGTACTCCTCGCCATTCATAGGTATTTTCTGTATGTATGTGCTTGGCATTGAATTAAGAGTCCTAAATGATTTTTTTACAATAGAATTTTCCCATATTATTTTTGTGTTTAGAGAATTAGAGTGTGGTGACCTTGGCAAGCTGCATTGGTCGTTAGGCATAGAAGTCAGATGTGATAGAGAACAGCATACCATTATCCTTCCCAGCATTCATATATTGCTTTGATCCTTCATTGATTCAACTTAGATGAGCTGAAGCCACTAGCAAAAAGTACAGTTGACTGGAGGTTTATATACATGTGTAAGCCTCTTGTAATTCTAATGAATGTCTAAATAAAGAACAAGGACACGCAAATACAAGGGACTGAAGAACAAGAGGTGAAAAGACAAGGGTTGAACTGTCAGGAATCTCAGAGATGCAGGATGCAGGATTGCAGGAGCATGGGAAGGCAGGATTGTAGGAGCATAGGAAGGCATTGTAGAATTTTGGAAAGGATGGGAAGAACTTTGGTTGCCCAACCTGGTTGGCTGAGTGTGACAGATCAGTTGGTGAATGGTATACTCAGGCTATTAGCCTGTTGATGCTTGTAGGTTGACCCAAGGCATAGGCTATGACAGTATGCTCTCCATCAGTAAGCTGGATGAATGTCAGACATTTGATACATCTGTGAAAAGTGACAGCTCAGACCTGTGCCAAACTTACAAGTTCCTGATTGCACTTTTGTCCTACTCATCTCCCTATATTGGTATTATATTGGAAAAGATCTTGCAATGCAGTGCCTCCTTTATGTCTAGAGAGCCTGGCAGGTATAAACCCATTTGCCAAAAGTGTAGTGATTGGCACAGGTAACCCCCAGGTATTTTGTGCCTACCCATACCCATATCCGAGAATTCCCATACCCTTAGCAATGGGTAGCGGGTTATTGTGGGTACGGGTATGGGTACCCACGGGTTTAATGGGTATTGCTTTTACCCGTGACCCACAATGGTTATTGTTCTTACCCGACAGAGCTGCGGACAATGCTACAACTGCCTTTGACCTCAGGACATTACCTGAAATGGTGCACAAAAAAGTACTCAACCCAAAGCCAGAAAGTCAGAATGGTATTAGGGTGTATCTGCAGATGGCGTATAGAGTGTGTGCTCAGCATTCCACCAATTCTGGAAGAATTCCTCTAAGAACACCAATCAACTCCTGCCCTGCACCATCCATGAGTGTGCCGCCTGAGGGGACGAGAGGCACCAGTATCCAGACACCAGATATCACGGCAAGCCATGTGATGGCATGACATGACATGCCAGGGGGTGAGCGAAGAAGTGAGGTCAGAGGGATGGGATTTATATATCTGCGGTTTGGTTCGATTCAATTATAGGGGTATATAGTGTCAAGAAGTACTTGCCCATGAGATACATACTAATCAATGCAAGCGAATAATGCAAGCGAGCAGAAAACAACAGACAAAACAAGCTAACAAAGGAAAAAAAAAGCTGACTGTAAAGCAACCCACGAGGCATGCGGACAAACGAGGCGGTGAGTGGAACGCGGGGCAGGGGGCAACAGGATTGGGGCCAGCAGGATTGGGGCCAAGAGGACTGAGGCCAGCAGAATCAGTGAGTGCATCAGTTTGGCCGCCGCTTGGGTTGTAAGAATAGGAGTGGTGCGTGCTGTATGATTTGCTATAGGGCTTTTTGTAAGATTTGCCGTAGTTTCATGCTGCTTGCAATGCCCGATCTAGATATTGGTATTTTGGTTATAAAGCACAATATAGGGTTATCTTGGTCACAGCTCTCACCAAAGATTGGAAATCCATCACAATGGGATCTTTACAACTCTTACAAAGAAACCTAGACCCAAATACTTTGAGTTGAGTTTCAGTTGCATGACATTCCTCTAAACTACAGGCATGGAGTAGTTCTTTCATCCCAGCCATAACCTGCATGGAACTGAATGCAAATAGGTAAAAAATGAGTATTTTATAAAATGAAATAAAAAGAACTATTTGCACACCTGGTGATTAAGTTCAAAGGATCCTGCATCCCAGGCTTTCGATTTGACTTGGGTAACACATCTGTCAAGCTTTGGGTACTGATGAACTTTGGTACTGCAGAGGGTTGTTGGGCAGACAATGGCCAAGTCCTGCAGGCCAAGAGTAGTGGCGTTGGCTTCAACGTACTCGTGCATTGCACCCTACTTGCCGTGTGTGCCACCGATTTGCAACAGACAGGTACTCAGGAGGATGCTGGTGATGCCAGCCCAAGTCGAGGACTTTAAAAGAGGGGAAGAAAGTAGAAGGGCCTAAGCCTAGTCGATACCCAGAATGAGGAAATATGTACATGCATGTCCTACTTATATAGGTTAAGAAGCGACATGTGGAATTGTCAGGCACCGTACATACTGACAGGCCTCAGGAAAGCCGAAGGGGTCGGACGGGTAAAGGC
>QLPI01003610.1:0-21162 GCA_003314275.1 Chroogomphus rutilus | reverse complement strand
AGGTCAAATGTGGGTGACCCACACCCGACCCATGGGAAACCCGAACCCATCAACCCATGGGTCGACAGGTGTCGGGTGCACGCTGCACCCGCACGCGTGCAGCGCGTACAGCACATATGGCACGTACAGCGCATACAGCGCATATGGCGCATACAGCACATATGGCACGTACAGCACATACGGCGTGTACAGCGCGTACGGTGCATACGGCGCGTACGATGTGTATGACATGTACCGCGCATACCGTACGACGCGTACAGCGCATACGACGCGTACGACACATATGGGGCATTCGTCGCATTCGTGGTGTCACGTGCGCATACGGCGCTTTCGTCGCATTTGTGTCGGCGCATGCGCATATGCGTAAGTTGCGTTCGTGTCGGAGTTGATGCCCTGGGTTGGGCCCGGGTCACAGGTGCTCGCGGCTTGACCCGCACCCACACCCAAGGACACCCGACCCGGTGACCCGTGCTGGTTGGCCTGACCCGTGTATTTCCCTACATTCACCTGGTCTACTGTCCTACCAAGGATATGGTCACAGATACCCTTACCAAGGCCCTCCCTTCAGCAAAAGTCAAACATTTTACCATTGAGCTCAGGCTAACTATGGTTTGAAGGGGAGTGTAGAAATTGACAATGGCTGGGCAAGACAAAGGCAAACTGTGTCACCCCACATTACTCTATTGTGACACAAGGAAATCTACATTTTGCTGATATAGACATACATCAAGATCCCATTCAGATCCTGCCCAGATCCTACAGCAGCTTTGTCACAAAGTTCACTTGCCTCCTTTTACTTTTGATTCCCTTGCTCTTTTGACCAGGGATCTCCTCCCCATTTGTAGTTCCCCTTGCTCTCAATTACTAATCCTGGCTAAATTTGAAATACATATTTAGTATATAATATACATGTAAATTAGTTGTTCAGTAGTCAGGAGATTGACTAAGAATAACCCTGCTCAGCTCTGAAACCTCAGATCTCTGAAATTAGAGATTCAACAAGATCTGGATGGCACAGCACATAAGCTGAAGCCAAGCCCTACTCCAAACCTTGCAAAGTTACAACCTCACTGATATTTAACTAAGAACCTCACTGCTCATGTTCTTAATACTAAGAAAGGTAGCAATGCAGGGTTATTAAAAAAGGAAATGTGACCATTGTCAGGGGATGACCCACTCCAATAGCTAAACTAAGGCCAAACAGCTTACCCCAGACATGTGCCAGGCACCCTGAGGGCTCTACCTGAGACTTCAGTACCTTTGGATCCTCCAGACAGTCAAAGACACACCCTCAGATTGCTGGAGTACAAAGAGAAAAAAGGGAGTAAGGGGCTGAGGACTGAAGAAACAGGCAAGCCAAAGTAAGAGGGGATACTGGCCTAGCTTCAGGCAGATAGCTGACAGCTCCACTAGGTATCAAAATGAGGGCCTGAAACCTCAGCTCAGGCACTGGGAGTTTGGCTTGAGCTGTATACCTCTAGGCACAGGTGAGAGGTAAATTATATTGAGGACTTAGAAGCAGGGCATGGGACAAGGGTATATAGATTACAGGGCTCACTAGCAAGGGATTCTATGTTTTACTTCTAGATTTCCCCCCCTTGCTAGCATTGTGTGATGGCCTACAAAGGCTGCAGGGGTTGCCCTTTTAACTATATAGTTGAGTGAAAAAGGAAATAGGTGTCAGAATAAACAAAATATATTATTTTATGAATCTTATAAAACTCATAACCTTTATAAGATTTTTATGAGCCTCAATAATTAGGGAATGGCATGGGTCACCTATGGGTCAAATATGGGTGACCTGTACCCAACCCATGGGAAACCCAAACCTATACATGCTAACACAAACACACCGACACAAACATGCTCTATGACATGAATGTACTATACATGCATGTGGCATATAACATAAATGTACCATACATGCAAGCAATGTACAACATAAATGTGCTATATGTGTACATGTCATACACATGCATATATAGTGCATTGGTGTCAGTGCATGCATATATGGTGCATTTATGTTAGTGTGTGCATGTACAGCACATTGGTGTCAGTGCATACATATCATATGCATGCATATATGGTGTGGTTGTGTCATATATGTATGCATGAGGCATATGCCTGTCATACATGTGCGCATGTATGCATATATAGTTGAGGTGGTGGGTTGGGCCCAGGTCATGGGTGCTATCAGCTTGACCCATACCCAAACCCAAGGGCACCCAACCCAGTGACCCATGCAGGTTAGCCTAACCCATGCTATTCTCTATTAATAATCAATGTATATTCCTACTATATTTTATAATTTTTCTGCAATTTATCAATATAGATCTGACTATCCTGGCATGCATATATGCATACACCTGTACTATTTTGAGTCAATCTAAATGATAATGAGCCTATACAGTCATCTGTTTTAATGCAATATTAAAGATAAATCTACTCAATTTTTCTGGTATTTTTCCATTTTTTTTTTCCTGTAATATGTTCAACCTTTATTATCATCCTGTCCTGGTATATATTCCTGAGACAAAGCACCCATGCAGATGTATTCTAGGGCATCATGTGCTCAGGATTGATGTCAGATGTGCTCATATATCCATCCTAGAATGTATCAGGGGATGACCCACCCATTTTCATAAGCTAAGCACCAATCACCCAGCTGGTAGGCTGATATGGTCTACCAAAGTCTTGGCCTAACGGATGACAATGACAGATGAGAGATGCACCTGTGAAGAAGAGGGTTGGGGAGTGAGAATTGGAAGAACTCGAGAGGCTTGTCCCTAAGGGTCAACAACCGACCAACCTTTCTGTCATACACCAAGCTAAGAACCTGAGACCCTAGGCCAGACTCCTGGGGTTGGGCCTGCAGGCATTTGGGAGATTGTACCACTGGACCCAAGGGAAGGATAGAGTATGATAGAGAAGCAGTGCATGGGCACAGGGTATATAGGGCATGGGACTCGCTGGCAATGGGGCTTAGGTTTTCCTCTTAGAATTCCCCCATTACTAGGTAATGTCCCTTCCTTGTATATATACAAGAGTAACTGAGACTTAGGATTTCCCCCATTGCTAGGCCCTACGTGATAGTCCTCAGGCACCACTGGGGTTGCCCTTGTAACCTTGGCCTGGCGGCAGCATTTGCAAGAACGGTGGCTTAGCAGCCACCTTTGCAAGGCTGGCGGCCTTACGGGCACCTGCAAGGTGGCTCTGCCATGCGTGGCAGCAGCCTTTGCAAGAAAGGATGGCGGCCACAGGTCGCGTAGCGGTATTGAGACGGTTAATGGTGAGGTTGTAGTGTCGCGCAGTGCATACGCAAAATGTGTCGCGTACCAGTAGCGAGAGGGTTAACCGTGAGTATGATTGCATTTTCATCGTTTTTTCATGTGTACGCGGCCGAGGATAGGCAGGTTGTAGCATCGCGCATGCAGCTGTTATAAGCTATTCGTGTAAGCTCGCTTGGTCAGCATTTCGTTTGCACACTGGCATATGTCATACCTCGCATCATCGCTCCTAAAAACTCGAATAGGTACGTTTCCTTCTGCTGTTTCTATCAGAATGGAGCGTGGCTGACCATTAAATGACAGACACACCGCACACCGCACACTGCAGCGACGTTCCTTGCGCTACTACATCGATGCACCATGTGACACTCCCTTGACATTGACGACAACCTGCTTTGGCTCAGACGACCACAGCCCCTTGCGCGATGGCTCTTTCACCTGTCAATACCGCTACGCGACACGTTACCACACGGCGCGACACTACTTCGGTTGCCCGATGCTACTCGGGTTCTGCGCACGCACGTGGCTTCGATGGGGCGGTACATGTATCTTGGGCAGAGTAAGTGATTAGCCATGCAAGCCATATACGCGAAATGCGGCGACTCACCCAAGCAGCCTGCACCAACATAGGCTCGATCCACTGCGCATTGAAGCGTGCCTCAAACGCACTCTGTGCCATGTCTCTCAGCCACACCGCACGCATCCTCCCCACACTCTCCCCATTCGGCTCACTCGACTCTAAGAACGTCGACACGGCGAGCCCCGCCAAGCGTCCAGCACACGCCGAGGGCTTTCCTTGATCACGCACGATGCGGCGACACCAATGCACCACATGTCCTGACAGCCCCACATGTGGGGGTGTCGGGAGGTGGGGTGCGTCGGTGTCACCGCGTTGTTCATGTAGTCAGGAGCATGGCCATGGTGAGAGAAAATATGTCGGCGTGTGCTGGGTGCAGCGCATGTTTGTGTTGTGCACCCACCACACGCCGAGGTCTTTCCTCCACCACACACGATGCGGCGACACCAGCGCACCACACGTCCTGAGTGCGTGTGGGGCTGTCAGGATGGGCGGTGCTCAGGTGTCGCCGCAGCGTGTCGAGTGCCAGCATACCGGTCAGGAGGGTGGCGATGGTGGGAGGCAGGACGTGCGTGCGCTGGTGTCGCCGCATCGTTCCACGGACAATGCGTGCGACCGGTGTCTATATATGGTAGCGTAGGAAATGGATCGTCACCCTGTGAAGGGAGAGTTCCGTTACAAAATATAAAATGAATATTTTGATTGCGCACCGATACTGGCACACAGCCCAAGCTCCGTACCATCGCAGGGCGTTCCCGGGCAAGTCTCTGCAGCCCACCAATGCGCGCGACCGGGGTCTATGTAGTGTAGGGAGCGTGTGCGTCGAGAAAAAATGTCTTGTCCAACGCGGTGACACCAGCGCACCTCATGTCCAGACAGCCCCACACGTGGGGGTGTCGGGAGGTGGGGTGCGTGCATCAAGGAAAGAGGTCGGCGTGTGGTGGGTGCACAACACGAAGATGGTGTGCACCGAGCACACGCCGACGTGTTTCCTCGAGACCAGGGGATTGCACGGTGGAGGAAGAAAGGGAGACGCGTGTGTTGAACCAGTCACATGACCTGGCGGTGTTGGAAATTTGAAATTTTCATCATGGGAAGAGCTTATATAAATGCTGACTCAAAGCTGACCAAAAACGCCCACAAGTGCACCAATCCAACTTTATACTATAGATTGTTGGTTATTAGATACTGTAATATTTTATCTTACTATTGGTAGTAAGAATGAATATTTATGATAAACAGGAATTCATTACTCATCATTAAGAGTTTATCACATATAGTTCCTATTGATTGAAAGATTTCCCTATTCATTGTTATTTGATACATTAACTTCTACTTATCAAATGCATCATAGCTATTGATTAAAAGCCAGGATAATGGTGAGGAATGTATAGGAAACTAGCTATACTAATTTTGTAGTTATGAGGTAAGTATTTATCATTTCTGAGCCTTGTATAGGAAATAGCATGGGTTAGGCCAACCTGTATGGGTTACCGGGTCAGATACCCTTGGGTTTGGGTATGGGTCAAGCTGAGAGCACCTGTAACCAGCCTAATCTGGTATATCAACTATATACACATGCATATGCACATATATGACACATACCTGGGGACTCGCTCCTGTTGTACATGTGAGTGTATGACATGCATGTGCTACATACATATATAGTGACTTACAAAACCAGTCCAATGTTTGGCACTTTTCACTTGCTCTGAATTTTATGAACCAAATAAAAATCTATAAAATCTGAGAATATTCTCACAGATACTCCTGCATCTCAGCATTCGATTGGTTTCCTCATGTTTATGTAATAATTCTTATTGGTTGAGATATTGCATTTTTTTTACAGAGACTCATTGGACCAGTTTTGTCACTCTTGTCTAGATGATCAAAAACTCATTATAATTAATATTTGGTATATCTCCCCTTTACCTTCAGTATAGCTAAAACCCTCCTAGGCATACTCTCAATCAATCTCTGATACAGTTGAATGCTCTATCTTATCCCAAACTTCCTGTATCCTCTCCCAAAGCTCTATCATCCCTCCTGGTAGCTGATTGTACTCTCTAAGCTTCCTCTTCAGATGACTCTACAGATGCTCAATTGGATTAAGATCTAGAGACTGTGCTGGCCATGAAAGAACCTCAAAATGGTTGTTTGCAAACCATTTCTTGGCCTTTTTAGAGGTATGCATTGGATCATTATCCTGTTGAAAAATAATGTCAGCAGAAGTTTTACCATAGTGCTCCAGACTAGACTGAATATCCTCCTCCAAAATCTGGACATAGAGATCCCCATCTATCCTTCCATCAATCTTGACAGCATATCCTGGCCCATCTCATGTCATACAGCCCCAAACCATCATAGAACCTCTACTAAATTTTAATGTTCCCTTAACCAGCCTATTACTCAGCCCCTCTCCTACCTTCTTTCAAGCCCATTTCTTGCCATCTGACCCTAGCCTATTGACCTCTGTCTCATCTGACCACACAACCCTCTTCTAGTCCTTTATGGGCTAATGGTAGTGAGCAATAACAAAATCTAATTTCTCCTTCCTGTGTCTCTGGGAGAGTATAGGCTGTTTTTTCTTTACCACAGCCTTTAATCCAGCTTCTTTCAGCTTCCTGCACACAGTTTGAGTAGAAAGAGGTGCATTGATGATATCCTAAAGGGTCCTGGTAACTTGTACTGCATTTTGAGCTTTTTGAGAGCTGATAAGGTGGACAGCATGTCGAATATTAGCAGGAGAAAGCTTGAATGGGCATCCTCCAACAGCTTTTGGGAGGTCAGGACAGTGCTTAGAGTGAAGTCTGCAGATGGTGACATGGCCTACACCAGTAGAGAGTTGAATATGAGAGGTGGAATGGCCAGCATCAAGCTAAGAAAGGATTTAGTCAACTTGAACAGGAGAGAGGGATTTTATAGTTTGTTGAAAAAGATTGTTATGGTCTATTTGTTCAATGTTGAACTATTTGTGATCACATGACCCAATTATAACTCTGACACAAGTCATGTGACCATACAAACCTAACTATACCTCTGATTATAATCATACATTTGAAGGCAACAAAACTGGTCCAATGAGTCACTGTCAAGAAATTGCAATATCTCAACCAATAAAAATTATTCCATAAACATGAGGAGACTAATTGAAAGCTAAGATGCAGTGGTATCTGTGAGAATATTTTGTCAAGTACACGTACCGAGACCCAGTAGTTCGGCAGTGCTGACCAAGTAACCAGCCTGTGACCAAGCCACATACTTAATACACTGTTCTTAGCTCGGCATATCCACCAACCTTATCCTATTCACCAACCCAATAATCCTACCCATTCCACTCCTTGTTCCTTGATCTGTCTCACCTTGGGACATCCTGTCCTTATTTTATCCACGGCTATGACACTGTTGTCTTATAGTCTGGCACTCCCTATTGTTCTATCCTTAGCTACATTCCTATTATTCTATTTTTGTTGTCATATCCCTGTCTGTATTTCTTCATTCTAATTATACTTGTTGTGGACAATACCCCCACATGCTCTGCATACCTTATTGTCCACATTCCTTATTCCACATATCACTTCTTAACCTATATAAGTAGGACATGCATGTACATACTTCCCCATTCTGGGTATCAACTAGGCTTAGGCCCTTTATCTCTTCCTCCCTCTGTAAAGTCCTCCACTCGGACCGATACCTTTGGCACCCCTGGGTATCTTCTCTGTCCCAAATCAGTGGCATGCATGGCAAATAGGGTGCAATGCACGAGTACATTGAAGCCAAAGCCACTACTCCTGGCCTGCAGGACTTGGCCGCTATCCACCCACATCTTTGGCATTCCCAAAGCTTGACATATTCTCAGATCTTATGAATTTTTATTTGGTTCATAAAATTCAGAGCAAGTGAAAAGTACCAAACATTGGACTGGTTTTATAAGTCACTATATGCTGTAGGATCCTGGCTATCTTATATAGCAATAATCCAGCAAATCAATATGGAACTTCCTGACATATGAATATTTCATATTCAAGGTCTTATTCAAACAGTTTGTCAAGCGTCGGTTACTGATGGACTTTGGTACTGCCGAGGGGTGTTGGCGAAAGGTTGGGCAGACTATGGCCAAGTCCTGCAGGCCAAGAGTAGTGGCATTGGCTTCAACGTGCTTGTGCATTGCACCCTACTTGCCATGCGTGCCACTGTATTTGCAACAGACAGATAGTCGGGGGGATGCTGATGATGCCGGCCTGAGTCGAGGACTTAACAGAAGAGAAGAAGGTAGAAGGGCCTAAGCCTAGTCGATACCCAGAATGAGGAAATATGTACATGCATGTCCTACTTATATAGGTTAAGAAGTGACATGTGGAATAAGGAATGTGGGACAACAAGGTATGCAGAGCATGTGGTTATTGTCCACAACGAATAAAATTAGAACAAGGAATGCAAAGCGGGGATAGAACAATAAAGGATAGGATAATAGAATCGTGACTCAAGATAGGACAATAAGGAGTGGCCGAGTATAAAACAACGGAGTCGTGACCGAGGATAATACAAGGACAGAAAGCCCCGAGGTGAAACGGACCGAGGAGTGTGGATGGCGGATGTACCGCGTGGACACTTGGTCGTGGATATAGGATGGTTGCTCGGTTGGTACTGCCGGCGGATGGGTCTCAGTACGTGGACTTGACACAGTTTTGTTACTGACAGTTAATGAGTGAAAAAAAGCCAAAATTAGACACTTTTAATGAGGTATTGGCTCATGTCACATGACTAGAATCACATGACATATATAAAAAGTTCAAATGGAAGAGTGAATCCATGATTTTTGAACCATTCATGGGCCTTTTTTCAGGTATATTTAGGGTCATTATCTCGCTGAAAGATGATACCCTAAGGAGTTTTGCTATAATGAGCAAGGGTTTCTTGAAGTTCATCATCCAAATCTGGATGAAATGGTCCCCATCCATCTCACATCCATCTTGCATACATACCCAGACCCATTCCAAAGCATGCAGCCCCACACTATCACAGCTCTACCTCCAAACTTTACCCTACCTTCTACCAGTCTATCACTTAACCCCTCCCCTGCCCCTTTCCAAGTCTATTTCCTGTCATCTGATCCAAGGCAATGTATTTTAGTCTCATCTGACCATACCACCCTCTTCTAGTCATCCAAAGTCCAATCTTTGTGCCTGATTGCAAATTCCATTCTCTCTCTCCTATGCTTCTGTGACAGATGAGGATTTTTCTTTTTTACCACTGCCTTCATCCCAGTTCCCCTAAGGTGTCTTCACACTAGCTGTGAAGTGACAGGTTTGTTGGTGATAGTTTGGAGTTCTTTGGATACTTGTACTGCTGTTTCAGTCTTCTCAGAGGTAATAAGCTTGACTGCATGGCAGATATTAGCTGGGGAGAGTTTGATAGGATGACCACCAGAAGATTTGGAGAGGTCAGGGCAATGTTTATAACAAATTTTTGAGATGTACCAATGCTGATACCATTAGAGGATGATATCTGATGAGTAGTTTGGCCAGAATTAAGTCTAGAAATGACTATATTGAGTTTATCAACAGAAAGAGACTGTCAAGAGCATGTACCAAGGCCTGGTAGTTTGGCAGTACTGACCATGTACCCAGCCAGTGACAAAGCAACATACTTAATATACCGTCCCTGGTTCGGCACATCCCTCATTCCCATTCCTCATCCCCATCCCTTATCCACTTTATCCTACTCACCAACCCAGTAATCCTACCTGTTCCAATCCTTGTCTTCTGACCCGTCTTACCTCAGGACATCTTATCCTTGTCTTAACTTTGGCTACGACCCCCTTGTGTTATAATCGGCCACTCTCTATTGTCCTATCCTTGGCCACGATCTTATTATTCTATTTTCATTGTCCATCCCCGTTTACATTCCTTCATTCTAATTATACTCGTTATGGACAATAGCCACATGCCCTGCATACCTTATTGTCCCACATTCCTTATTCCACATGTTGCTTCTTAACCTATATAAGTAGGACATGCATGTACATAATTCCTTATTCTGGGTATCGACTAGGCTTAGGCCCTTCTACCTTCTTCCCCTCTGTTAAGTCCTCGACTTGGGCTGGCATCACTAGCATCCTCCCGAGTATCTGTCTGTTGCAAATCGGTGGCATGCATGGCAAGTAGGGCACAACACATGAGTATGTTGAAGCCAATGCCACTACTCTTGGCCTGCAGGACTTGGCCATTGTCTGCCCGACCCTTCGGCAGTCCCAAAGTCCACCAGTACCCGAAGCTTGACAGAGACCTTATAAAATAATATGGTTGAAGTTCTGGAGTTGTTGATGCTTGTTTGCAATGGCCTGCACAGTCTCCAGACCTTAATCCAATTGAACAACTCTGGGAATATATCAAAAGGAGGTTGGGAGAGTTTGAAACATCAACAGGTGGGATGTTGGAGTTATGGGAGAGGGTGGAGGCTGAATGGGATAATATACCTGCTGAAGTGTGTCAGAACTTGATTGATAGTATGCCTAGAAGGATTGAGGCTGTGCTGAAAGCCAAAGGTGGCCATACTAAATACTGATAATAGATAATATACAATTCTTTGCATTGGACTTATCACCAACAAAACTGTTTAAATGAGACCTGGGATATGAAATATTCATATCTCAGGAAGTTCCATATTTATTTCCTGGATTCTTGGTCTACAAGATAGCCATGATACTCAAGCATATGTCATAATATCTCTATGATTTTGAAATTTGAATTGAATTTTATATTAGATACACAATCCAAAACTTCCAAACATGCAAACAGTTTTGTTGCTTACTGTACAGTGATTCATACTTGCATCTCAGCACAGAGGTAGGTATACATATGTGATTGCTGAGAAACAGTGGATTTGATTAAGTCGGCATGGCAGTGATGACTCTGTACAACTGTCATAGCTTCCAGCTCGGACAGGGCTTTCTCTGAACGAATCTCCTTAGCCTAATTTTCGGCCCTTGTTCATTGCGTTAGGGCCCGGATGTCATTATGTGGTCTCCTTTAAACTATCATTGTTCTAGGGTAGCTTGTGTCCCTTCGTGCAACATGACGAGGTCGTGATGCATGTTATTTATGCAAGGTGATCGTTAAAAAAACATGCGTCTAAACCCGTACCCACCAGGAGACCAAACTTGCATATCCCCTATTAATATTCAGTCGGTGGTCACTGTTAGAGGGATTACACTCCTTATACGCCTTCGGACAGAGTTCTTTAGGTTTCATTCTAATCAAAGTACATGCACGTTGAGAGTAATTGCATGAGGCCTTGGCTTCGTCTACACGTCCTCCTGCGCAAGATTCTTCGCCTAGTTGTCATGACTTGTTCAACAAACAATAAAACGGAACAAAGAGCTTCCAATTGAATATCTTCATATCCCCTCGCATGTTAAATAGAAGCGTAGGTATTTACCTCAACTCTGAGCCTTGAACAAAAGGATTGCAGTAATGACAACTCATAACGGAAGGTTGTCAGTTTCCAACACTTAGTTATCCTGCCTGACTTTATCAAGAATCTCCTTGAAGAATAAGTCTTTTAGCAGTCTCTGATCGTGGAGAAATTCTGCATTTAAATGGCACAGGATGACTGGGTCGTCAACGATGAACCTATCAGTTCCGTGTTCAAATTGAAGGTGCGAAGCACTCACGATAAAAGTCCAGACACAAAAGCTGCTTCTGAAGGAGTTGGATTACCAGCGCTATCTCTTGAAGGGGCGATGTCGAATACACTCAAAATTGTCGCTATAGCTATATATATGGAGTTGTCTGCGAAATATCGACCTGGGCATACTCTAAGGCAATCCAAAGTTAGCAGACAAAAGGAAACGCATTATATTGAGGCTATCACCTTCTGCCGTATCCAAAAGCGGTATTGGGATCCATTATCCCTGGGGTAAGGAAGCGGTCGGGGTAGAACTTGTCAGTGTCTTTGCCATAGATCGCTTCGTCACGCAGCAGTGTCCTGTAAGTCTACGTCAGACCAAAGGAATACCAGTGGGAATCGGTTCACCATGCGTTTCCTAGTAAAATAGTTCCAGCAGGAATGAAATATTCTTTGAAGAAGTCGTCCTGTGTGACACAATGCGGAAGACCGATGGGTACAACAGGATGCCAACGTAACACCTCTTTACAGAGAGCGTTGATGTAAGGAAGATTCTTTCTATCCTCAAATTCTGGAAGCCGATCAAATCCTACCACGTTGTCAAGCTCATCCTGGGCCTTTCTCTGAGATTCAGGGGAAAGAACCATGGCAAGAAAGAATGTATGAAGTGTGTGTACTGTCTAAACGAAAGATGTCATTTAGACCCAACAGGGAAAAATATTGGAGAGCTCGTACAGTGCTTGATCCTCCAGCGTAAAGGGTTGACCCGACGTCCCGTATGATCTTCTCTTCCTCAGGAGGTACATTTCCTTGAGAAGAGATTTCTTCCAATAGAGACGAGGTGAAAGAAGTTTCTGCAGTTCCAGATTTCTAGATTATTTTAGGATGAAGTCTAACAGAGATAACAACGAGCTTACGAGGGCCTGCTTGACGGCTTGAAATGGTGCAACGTTCATTTCTACAATAAACTTCCGCCAAATTCTTGCCTTTGTCTGAAATCCTGTTCCAGGGAACCACTCTGGGACATATTTCACTGAACAGGCATGGTCATATAGGAGCGTTGAGGGTTAATATTGACGTACGTATAGGTAAAATGTCAACCAAGAATGCCCCAGGATTTCCTGCTACAGAGGCTGCAACTAGAGATTTCTCTGCCATTGCAATATATGGGTCCTCTTTGGAAAGTACTTTAATTCCGTACACCATCTGTGAATTAATCTAGCCATGTAGAATTAGAGTGAAGCTGACAGTAACCTACCTCAATGATGATCGTCCCGGAAGTATATCGAATATGTTCAACAAAGTCATCGGGGGTGTCGTAGAGTCGTCGAAGTAATGCCCTATTTTTGGATCAATATATCTGCCAATAAAATTTAGGGCGAAATGTGAACCGTGTGTATCTGAGCTGGATGGGTTGATATTCTGCCACGGCTCCAGAATGAAACTTCTGATGCATAATCCTGCGGTGCCTACGAAATTGTTCCCCGTAGGGAATAACGCTCGTAAGCCAATCAAAACCCATTCTACAATAGTTAGGATCTGCAACATCGGCAAGAATCTGGCATTCGTACAAATCTATCATCATTGGGGCCTCTGGTCGATCAGAATAGATCGATGATCGTTTCTCGAGCAATTCATAAACGATATCCTGCGAGTTAATTACCATGATGGATTTCCCAAAACCGCTCAAGTAGACGAGGTCGCCTTTGAAAATGAAGTGTCAATGGCTAGGCTAGATTTTGAAATAAAACAGGGCATACCGTATTCCTTCGCCCATTGTGAAAGTGTCACCCATTCCTGCTGTTTGGGCATATGAAGGATGTTCCCTACCACCGGATTTCGTGGTGGTCCCGGTGGCAGGCGAAATCCTACATAAGGCAGTCTAAGAATGTTAAACCATGGCCTGTAATGAACCGCACCTTTAGGGATACGCCATCGGAAAGGCGACCGGAGCACCAGGAAAACTAGTGCTCCTACAACGATAACGTCTAAGTAGGATAGTAATGACGCAGACGAATCAAACATTCAAGGGAAAGGTGTTGGTGTAAGATGTTGGCTGCCACATTTAGGAAGCGGATTCGAGCTTATATTCAGGGATTCTAGGCTAAAACAAAGTTCTCCAATATGATACAGGCGATTAAAACCGTGCGTCTTGGAGGACAACCGATGGGAAACAGAGTATCACAAGCAGATGAGCCGGGCCGACCCTGTGAACTGGTAGCAATATCTGACGATGTTTTTATAGTAAGAGAGCAACATTGAGAAATAAACAAGTAAAAGACTTGAAGGATTCAATGTATTATACACTCACCCCCAAACTGCTAATTTGGAAGGCTACTGACAACACTATATATGGGAACAAGTCCCCTTGGACAGTGTTCACCTTGTCATCATTAATGGTCCCTACTAGAGGTAGCTGACACAAGCACAATTGGGGTAGTCAACTCTACAGAGTCATAACTTCTGCCTTTTGGCTACTGCAGGACATATTGATTGGAGGTGGACTTTGGCTGAGATATTCATCGGGGATAATGTATATTGGATATGTTGAGGCCAAAATGATATACAATGACTGTTGGAATAAAATGCGCAACCGGAGCTAAATGAGTTAGGCTCAGCTTCTGGGTAGAAGTTCTATAGTATTCATTGTAACTACCTAAATGAGTTACTACATAATACGATGTCAGCAGATGCTATCTACGTAGGTGTTACTCACGGCTCAGCTTCTGGGTAGAAGTTTTGCCATGTCTCCGTGCTAAATAATGAAAATAGTCTGGGTCGAGTCCGAATCCTGATAGTTCTGTTGGTGACGACAATAGCGAAGAATGATTATACTCGCATATTTCCAACAATGACCATGATACATTGCTTGTGTACACTATTTGAGGCTGAAAGTCTATGGTGTCCTGCTTTCCATGATCAGATCATTTCCATAATCACTGGCTGTAATTCTGAACCTAGAAATACTATATAATCAGAGTAAACCTCAATCTTTTCAAGTTAAAGTAGCTGTAAAGGCAACTTAGGCAGACATTCTACTCTGAAGCAGTAAACTGGCAAAGGGGAGTCCAAAGATTAGAATGGAGACTATGTATATAGAGCTAGCATACCCGGCAAAGTAGGATCCAAAGAGAAAACTCTAAGGAACTCCTTTGCCCCCTAAATATAACTATATGTGCTGCAGCCATAGCACTCCATCTCCCTTAGATATGGGACTGAGATGCCAAAGGTGCCAATGATTGCCAAAGGTGCTGGTGATAGCCATCAATGATGGCCATTGGTGGTAGCCATTAGTTACAATGCCAGTTCAGTGTGGAGTTCAGGTGTGATACTTGGGTACATATCAATTGGATTTCAGTCAGTGGGTTCAGGGCTTGCTCAGTAGGCACTGTTGTAAAAGCGGTAAATACTTGACCCATTGTCATTGTGCACTGCCTTGGGCTATTATGTAACAGCCCTTATTGTTCTATGGTTTCGGCCATCCCTGATGAGATTATGAGCAAATGTGCAGTAGGTTTGAGAATTTATTAGGCAGTCTAATTAATTATCTCCTCAGTGTAGTCAACCACTAAGTGTATATTCGGAAAATATACCTAATTAATTATCTTACAGAAGGAAAAAGAAGAAAATCAGTCTGGAGGCTCTGTGAATTATACTATACAACTCACCTCCTCAGTGTAGTTAACCACTGAGGAGGGAGGCATACGCGAGTGATGTTTCACCCGTGTATATCCTACAACCAGCTCCTGACCCTATCGAAGGTTTGAGCCAGGCTACCGGTCCCTATCCAGGGAGCTGGCCACACATGTTGTGTCGTGTATAGGCAAGCGCCTATGAGTAGCGTACAAGTAATAGTACAATAGCTTCCTCAATTTTGAGGATAAAAATACAAAAATAAATCAAAAAATATAAAAACAAATTGCGCATACAATGGCACTGAAATCGATTCAGAAATAAAATATATTGAGTTTGGCCTCTCAGGGGTGAGATGCAAGTATGCACCCTACAGTCCCTTGATTGCCGAGTAGTATATAAGTAGTACACATGTAGTACCTGCACTTCTTCAGCTCTTATGCTGAACTCACATGTCGCAGGCTTACTCTGCCAATAGAGTTGCCTTTACAACAGGTACTTGGGCATTAGCCTTTCCATGAGGTTCCCTTGACAGGCTCCCTTTCTTATTGTGTATATAGTGTAATGTTTCAATACTTGGGATTTCCCTTTGTTAGTACTGCATGACATTCCACAGGTGCTACAGGGGTTGCCCTTACAATTTCCCCCTTGTGTTAATTACACAACACTGAGCCTTGGTTCACTTGGTCCTACCAGCCGAACGATCTCTAATGTTTAATCCCACACACAAGTGACATGTCATTTCCTTACTAGTACATGGTCTCAGTTCAGTACATTTGGTCATCACTCAGTCCTTTCTGTAAGGGCAACCCTCTGGACTTCTCCAGAGTTGTCTCACAGAGAGGGCTAGGCAGGGGGAATCCAAAGTTTAATTATAATTACTACCTAAATACATGTAGGGCTCTCACCTAGGCAGGGGGAATCCAAAGAGGAAAGTCTAAGGATCCCGCTGCTGGTAAACCCCTCTTATATCCTTTATGTAAGTGGTCTGTGCACTAGCTTACAAATCTATACATTGGAGTCTGTAGAGCCAACCTCCTGGTATTAGGTCTGGAGCTTGGGTGCTTATTCTGGGTTCTAATCACCATGCTAAACTCATTCTAGTTTCCCTCCTGGTGGTTCCTAAAGTCCTGACCTTTGGAATATTGTCAGTGTATGGATTTATCTGTTGGTCACATGGGAGGTCACAGATACCATGGAATGATGGTGTGGATGATGGATGCTATGGGAGATCAGTGGATAATGGAGTTGTTAGATATTGCTTGGGTATAAAGGTTGGTATTTCTCTCCAGTCCTCAGACCCTTGTTTCCAATCTCGGAATCAGAGCAGAGTTTGAAATAGGGCTTCAGGTTCAGATTTAGGATTCGGAAAGGGTCATCCCCTGACACTTTCTCCTTTATTCCATCCTCCTATCTTTGCTTATTCTTTTATGCCCTGATCTGCTTTCCCTCAGGATATGTCTATTGTTCTATTTTTGGCTATGCCTCTATTGTTTTATGTTTGGTCATATTCTATTGTTCTATTTTGGTTATGTCAATTATTCTATTCTTGATCATTGTGGACAATGCTTCCACATGCTTTCTATACCTTATCCCTTTTACATATCTTACGCTACCCTATTTGTTAGGGAATAGGGGATGATCCATTAAAAGTCTGGTCACTTTCCAACCAGTTCAGTATGCAGGAGTCCAAACCTCTCCTCCAAGGAATAATCCAACTTAAATCAGTCTTATCTGGACTACCAAAAAAATATTATAATGTTTTGGCTAGCAATTTAAGAGTGAATTACCCTCAAGTAATTAACTCTTAAATCCTTAAGCTCCTTAAGCCCAAGGAAAACCTTTAAAAACACTTATATTTTTTGCTTATTTCTATTTGGACCCACAAGGAACCACAGTAGGGACCAAACACTTATACATAGGAAATGGCACCAAATTGCTGGCTCAAGTTCTCAAGACTACATTGTACAACAAATTCCTGGGTTTACATAGTGATTATTACATACAAGGTCAGCCCAGAAGCATGGCTCACTTACTATTAATATTTCGTGACTTGACCAGTCATGAGACTACCAGCCATGGGAATATTGCTTATTTCTTTATCACTAGTAACTACAGGGTGACTTATAACTGCCACAGGCTTCCAGGACTTTCCATTCCTTTCCACACCCTTTTAGTAATTTCAGGAAACTCTTGCCTTATCAAGGAGTTACATAATCAGCTTAGAATTAGTATATATAGGCTAGTTCTGTAGCATAAAAGTAATTAATCAATCTTACTCTCCACCAGATTATCTAGTGCAGCAAGCACTCTTATATAAGTTGATCTAAAGACCACTTAGGTACATTGGTCTGAAGACCAGTTGCCACCCTTTCTGCTAAAAGGTCCGAAGACCCTTTGGCAAAACCAAGGTTCATTCCAAAGAGTGAAGCTTACCCTTCTACCAAAGTAGAAGGTTCTTAGCTAAAATAGGAAAAGGTATGCAAAAACATAGTAAAAGAACTAAACCCAAATTATATAGAACATCAAGTGGAAATAATCCTAGGCAAGGGTAGAACTAATAGTTTACACTCATAACTATTATTCCTACATGTAATTGGCAAGGTATCTGTCAAGGCCCCCTCTAAACAATTCTTTTTGGACAACAACCTGGACTGGTATTAACTTGCTATTGTCTTGTCAGAGAACTTGACTAGGCTTTATTCACATCAAATTTTTGTCACACTTCTCATCATCAATGGTTCTCAAACACTGTTCCACCTCCAGTTCTTAATCTATATAAGTAGCATATAATTCCTCATTCTGAATATCGACTTTGTAAACCCCATATCCTCCTGTCTGAAGTCCTTACTTGGACCAACACCCTCAGCATCCTCTCAAGTTACTCTTCTCTCTGAAATCAGTGGCCCATATGGAAAATAAGGTGTAATGCATGAGTATGTTGAAGCCAGCCATGTCCATTTGGTTTACAGTAGGGGACAAAACTGTTTAAGTGTTTTGAACATTTGTGTTATACTATTAATAACGGGAGGATTACATAATCAAAAAATATGACGTAATTAGTGGAGATAGCCCTTCTTCTGAAATTGTGGTCACAATCAAGATGATTACGTCACTCTCAATATTCATAGAGATATTAATTATTTAAAAAAATGAAGCATTTGAACAGTTTTGTCCCTCACAGTTATTAATGCAATAAATTGTATATACAGGGCTGGAAATCACATGACAAGTCATGTGACATTGTGTGAACCTTTTCATAGTTTGTTTCTGTCCAAACACAGCCAAACATCCCTTGTTCAGAACCATGAAGCCTCTCTCTGCTGCTAAAGTTGACTCTATCATCTAATTGCTCAAAACTGGTCATTCTAGCCACTATATCTCCTCTTACCTTGGTGTCTCTGTTGGCTCTATCTCTACCATTCACAGGAAACATTGTCCTGATATACCCAAGGCCACTGGTGGTCGCCCATCTAAGATATCCCCCTCCAACATCCACTATATCATATCGCTTATACAAAGAGGGAAGATTGAGAATACAACCCAGGGTACTAAGGTGCTCAAAAACAATGAACCAGTGACATCTAAGACTATAAGGAGGAACCTGAAGAAGGCTGGGATGAAGGCAGTTGTAAAGAGGAAGAAACCACTTCTTAGTGCAAGGCATAGGAAGGCAAGGAGGGAGTTTGCAGAAGCTAATCTGGAGTAGACTCTAGAGGACTGGAAGTGTGTTGTCTGGTTAGATGAGACCAAAATCAATTGATTGGGGTCATATGGAAGGAGATGGGTGTACAAAAAGGCTAGAGAGCCTTTGAATGATAGGCTAGTTGAGGGAACACTGAAGTTTGGTAGAGGTTCTATAATGGTATGAGGTTGTATGTTGTGGGAAGGACCTGGCTATGCTGCCAAAATTGATAGAAGGATGGATGGGGAGTTGTACAGGCAGATTTTGGATGATGAGCTTCAGGCTAGCCTGGAGTATTATGGTAAAGATTCTACTGACATTATTTTTCAACAGGATAATGACCCTAAGCACATGTGCGAGAAGGCCACTGAGTGGCTTTCTGATCATGGCTATGAGGTCATGAAGTGGCCAGCTCAGTCTCCTGACCTAAACCCCATTGAACACCTCTGGACTATTGTCAAAAAGTGCCCTTCTGACTATGAACACCCCCCTAGTGGAGTACATGAGCTATGGGAGAGGATTTGAGTGGAATGGGAGAAGATAGAGCCAGAGGTGTGTCAGAAGTTGATTGAGAGCATGCCTAGAAGGTGTAGGCAGTGATAAGAGCAAATGGGGGCTTTACCAAGTACTAATATATACCATTTCTTGTTTAAAAAATGTGAGGGACAAATCTGTTCAAATGCTTCATTTTTTTAAATAATTAATATCTCAATGAATATTGAGAGTTATGTAATCATCTTGATTGTGACCACAAGTTCAGAAGCAGGGCTATCTCCACTAATTACATCATATTTTTTAATTATGTAATCCTCCTGTTATTTATGGTACAACACATCAAAACACTTGAATGGTTTTGTCCCCTACTGTATTAGTCTTGGCTGATACTGTCAGGCTTCAGGAACTGACGAGCTTTGGGACTGCTGAGTTGTTGGATAGGAGCAGCCAAGTCCTACAGGTTGGGAGTAGTAGCTTTGGCTTTAACGTACTCATGCATTGCACCCTACTCTTCTGTGCGTGCCACTGATTTGCAACAGACAGGGTACTTGGGAGGATGCCGATGATGCCAGCCTGAGTAGAGGACTTAACAGAGGAGAAGAAGGTAGAAGGGCCTAAGCCTAATTGATACCCAGAATGAGGAAATATGTACATGCATGCCCTACTTATATAGGTTTAAGAAGCGACATGTGGAATAAGGAATGTGGGACAATAAGGTATACAGAGCATGTGGGTATTGTCTACAATGAGTAAAATTAGAATGAAGGAATGTAAAATGGGGATAGAACAATAAAAGATAGAATAATAGAAATGTGACCAAGGATAGGAGAATAGGGAGTGACCAACTATAAAACAATGGGCCATGGCCGAGGATAATACAAGGACAGGAAGTCCCGAGGTGAGGCAGATCGAGGAATGAGGAGTGGACGTGATGGGATTAATGGATGATGATTGGGGTAAGGTGAATGAGAGATGGAGGTAAAGAATGTGGATGGTGGATGTGTCGAACCAAAACCAGTGTACCAAGTAACTTGCATGCAGCTTGGACACGGGGTGTGGACATAGTCCAATTTTCTTGGTCGACACTGCCAAATTACCAGATACTTGGTACATGTACTTGACAGATACCCTGCCAGCATCATGAAGTCAGTACTTTTGCATTAGTACTCAGCCCACACAACCTTGGCACTTTCAGTGCTTAACACTTTGTTAGCACTGTATGATATTCCACAGACACTACAGAGGTTGCCCTTATACTATTAGAGTGGATGTAACCGACAACAACTTTTTTCTTATGCTTACAAATGGGCTAACTACAGTTCTACAACCAAATTGTCATCATATTAGATGTCAGTCATCTAGAAAGCATCACACTTGAGAAATGTTTTCACATGGCTTGCAAATGAAGAACAATGATGGGACACCAATGTTGTCAAAAGGGAAGAAAAAAAGGTCAAACTTGGAGAAATCATGCTTGTTGCTAAGAAAGTATATGATTTCTCTGAGATTACCTGTGATTTATTGTGGCAAGAAAGGACACTTTCACTCTCAGTGTCCAGAGAGGAAAGGAGAGACAATGGAGACAGCTGCTATTGTAAATGTAAGAGCAACTCTCCATTAGTACTGATACTGGTGACTGCTGGAGGCTAACCAGTAGGATACCACTCAGCTCTGGAATTTCTCCTAGGCCTGACTCTGGGACTCTAACCCAAAGCCTACCCACAGTGCTTCTCAGACTTTAGATAGAGGGGATCCAAAGATTAGTTATATTACCAGCTACTACTGATACTGTTGCATACCTTTAGGTAGAGGGGATCCAAAGAGAACCAAGTGAGGATTCCCTTACCTAATCACTA
>QLPI01003607.1:0-24206 GCA_003314275.1 Chroogomphus rutilus | reverse complement strand
TATAAAACAATAGTGTCGTGTCCGAGGATAATACAAGGACAGGAAGTCCCGAGGGGAGACGGGACAAAGGGTGAAGACAGGGAATGTGGATGGTGGGTGTGCTGAGCCGAAACCAGTGTACCAAGTGTTATGCATGTGACACGGGCACTTGGTCGTGGATATAGGATGATTGCTCGGTCGGCACTGCCGGCGGATGGGTCTCGGTACGTGGACTTGACATGTTCTTGGAGTGTAAGTTTTCCGTCTTTTCCGATTTTGGATGAAAAATCCATGGTAGTCCTGCTGCCACTGGACGGGGTCGTGGGTTGGCCTGAATTGGCCGTCTTATTGCCCGTGTTAGGGGCCGAATACGTGGTCATGGGGGTCCTCCCTCTGTCATAGGGGTGGTCGAAGTTCCGGATAGAGGGGGGCTCTCTGGCGATTTCCGATCATCACTCCCAGTAGCAGGTGTCGATGGATTGGGACAGGAGGTGGAGTTGGAGCAGGGAGTGGGGCTTTCCCACTCTGGAGATCTCGTCCTTAATCCTGCCAGGGAGTCCGTTATGGAACTGGCGACGAAGTACAGCGTCGCCCCAGTGGACGCAGGTGGCTAGTCGATTGAATTCGACTACATATTTCATGATGGGCTGATTATCGCGCATGCAGAGGTTCTCGAGGTCTGCTTTGGCCTCTCCTTCCGGGTCGTGGGGGCCAAAGTTGGTTTTGAGTTCATTCATGAACTCCTCATAGTCATGGAGCCAGTCTGGCTTGTCGGGGGCGGAAAGGGCTGGTTCAAACCAGTCCAGGGCGGTACCGGTCAGGTACGACAGTATGTAGGTTACCTTGGCGCTGTCGGTGTCGAAAGCGTCAGGGCAGTCACGGAAGTTCAGTCTACACTGCACTAAGAAGGCTTGTAGTTTCCTCAAATCGGATCCATCAAAGGTATCCGGATCCTGGACCTTGGCGGTGCCGGGGGCTGATCTTCTGGGGCTGGCTAAGTTGCTTGCCAGCATAACGAGGGCCTGAGTGAGATCGGGCACAATATTGGGTCCTAAGGTAGGGGCCTCTCCTGGGTGTGCAGGGGGCGGTGGTGCTGCGGCGGGTGGTGCGACATGGGGTTGGACAATGGGGGGTGGTGCAGTGAGTGGAGGTATGACAGGTGGTGCAATGAGTGGTGGTGCTACGGGCGGTGGTGCCACGGGCGGAGGTGCGAAGGGTGGTGGTACGTAGGGGGGAGATGCAAAAGGGGGTGGTGCCAATGAGGTTGACGGCACTGCTGAGGATGTCCTGAACTGGATTGCATCTCCAAAGACGACAATTGTTGAGTCACCAGGGGATGGTTCACGAGGAACAGATTGGTCATATTCGGATGGAGGTGTTGGTCTGCATCTGAGAATCCAGAGTCGGATGAAGGTTCCGGAGGGTGTGCTGGGGTCTGAGGCATCTGGAAACTTGGTCTGGGGGCGGACAGTTCTCGGGGGATGGATGCACGGTAGGCAGACCCCAGGTTGATTGTCTGTAGGGCTTGCAAACGCGTGATAGGTCTCATGCTTTATGACGATCAGGAGTGTGAATATGAATATACTGTTAAATCCACGTGTCGGCACTTAGCTAGGGGCTTCCGGAAGGGTTTCCGGAGGTTCCAAATGATTTCCGAGGGGGGGGGTGTACTCTGGAGGTGGAGGGACTAAAGGTCGCAGGTTCACGATCGGAATCGGAAAGGGGGCGGAAAGACGGGAAGCGCTGGGGGGTCTAGGACTGTTCACAGTATAGGGTGGTATGAGTGGTTTGAGGTCGCAGGGACTTGGCTTCAACTTATGTGTTGTGCCCTCCTCGATTGTTTGTCCCTAATTTCAGAAAGTCGGAAGGTTTACCGGAACTGAATTGGAAACTATGACGCAGAATTAAGTCGATATTCATACTGGCGAATAGTCCAGTTGACTAGTGTCTTATATACATGTATCTAGTCTTGTACTATCTTTTGCCGAGTAAAGACAAGGGGGGGACGAGAGTACAAGGGGCAATACAGAATGAAAACCAAGGGAGTGAGGTATGCGATGATCCTGCGCATTGTTTATCAAAGGAGCGGAACCTTGGCTTCGGAATCTTCGGAGGTTCGGGAATGTGGGACCTCGGATTGATACATTGGAATTTCGGAAAGTGGTTGTTCAGGCTTTGAGCGGTCGGAAAGGTCCCGGAAATGGTGCGGGTGGTTGTGGAGATTAATGTGGGTTTATTGGCAACATGGGCCATAACAAGAGGAGGATAATGCAGGAGAAGACGAGGAAGAACTACACGAGGGAGACCGTATATTTGTGACCCAGATATATGCAGAGGAGGAGGAAGGATGCATAGCCAGGACACACTCGCAGAAGCTGGCAGCGGATGCACAGAAGAAGAAGAAGTGGAGGATGGTGGAAGCAATGGTGGCAGCACACTACCTAGAAGAGTTTAGAGGGGTCTTGTCAAGTCCATGAGCCCGAGCTCCCATTCACTCGGCAATACTGACCGACCGACCCTTACCCATATCATCTCTCACTAGTACACAGTCTCAGCTCAGTACATTCAACATATTATCTAGATCACTCCCCTCATCCCATCCCCTCTATCCTCTACTATTCTCTCATTCTCCATCCATTCCCTTACCCGTTTTCCCTTGGGACATTTATTATTCATTTATTTTTCGGTCATGGCCCTATTGTTTTATCTTTGGCTGTTTTCCATTGTTCTATTCTCATCCACTCTCTCATTATCTTATTCTCAGCCATATTTCATTATTCTATTCTCGCCTACATTTCTTATTCTATTCTTGATCATTGTGGACAATACCTCCACATGATTCTTCATACCTCATTGTTCTCCATTCCTTATGCCACCCTGTTCCACATCTTGCTTCTTAACCTATATAAGTAGCGGATGTATGTAGACAGTTCCTCACTCTGAGTATCGACTTGGTTTACCTCCTCTCATCTCTCCTTCTTTAGTCTAAAGTCCCTTACTTAGACCGACACTCTCGGTACCCTCCTGAGTCTTTCTTCAGTCCAAATTAGTGGCACACACAGAAGAGTAGCGCATGAGCACGTTGAAGCCAAGCCACCTTGAATGGTCTGCAGGACTTGACCGACTCCCGTCCGCAATATCAGCTTTACCGAGACTTAACAGGTCTTCACAAAGGAGGGGTTTGACAATAACCTTCCTGAATGATGGCAGTGGGACCATGCAATGGAGCTAAAGCCAGGGGCTGAACCATTCTCAAGCAAGGTGTATCCACTCAGTCTGGAGGAATAGAAGCAGCTAGATGAGATTTTGGAAGAAAACCTGAAGTCAGGGAAGATCCGACCATCCAAGTCTCCTATTGCATTGCCATTCTTCTTTATCAAAAAGACAGATGGCTGCTTGAGGCCAGTGCAGGTCTACCAATGGCTGAATGCAATTACAATCAAGAATGCTATCTGTAAGGCACTGGGAATGCCAACGATGTGTGGGCCAAGCACTATTGTAATAATGCCAACTTCATGATGCTGGCAGTCTAGGCGTATGTCCTAGGTGACTATGGAAAGGAGGTTATTTAGGTAGACAATTGTTCTTATATCTATCTAATAGATATGTTGGGAATCTTTTATATTCCACCATAGACAGCCCTCCATGCGATGTGAAGGTTTTAGGTTTGGCTAAGCACTGACCCAGGGAGGCAGCTATAGGGGATGCGCGAGTAGGCGACAGTCGTTTGTGAACGACTCTGGTACTGTCAATGTATAGTACCAGCATGAGTGCAGTAAGATACGTATCAGGAATTATTTCCAGTGTGTCTGGACAACGATAGTATTGCCCTGATGGATCTAGCCCGATATGGCTCGGGGTCATGTGACTATATCTATGAATATGCAGGGGGCCAAATGACCGCCTGATAATGATGGTCTCTATAGAAAGTGCGAGTAAAATCGCAGTTAAATCGTAGTAAACTCAATATAGTGTTCCCATTGGGTCCGGGGATGTGAGTGACGATGATGAAGGTAATAGCCTGGTATAATGACACGAGCGATCCAGACTTTGTCGATTACGACGATAAACAGTGTTCTTTGAGTGCGAGACTGGTTTGTTATTTTCTATCTATCTATCTCTTATAGAGATTCGGAGTCCTGAATATAATGACCACCATAACTACCCTGAGACAGTGTCTATATGCGGTCGGCCCGATGTGGGTCGCCGCTCCTCCAATCTATTTCTGTCCACCTTGTCCACATGGTTCTACTCAATATGAAAATGCTCTCTGGTGCTTCTTGCAGTGCCCTCGACTCTATCTTTGGCATCGAGCCCTGTTTCTCTGCTGGTGAGTGTGTGTCACCTGCATGTATGTGCCCCGAATGTGTCTTCTCCTGTCTCCTAGCCCGTGAGTGGTATGTCCCTCTATCTCCATGTGTTCTATGACCTATTTCCGCCCTATAGACTCTGTTCCGGGTGCATCTATCTCTCTCTCATCCCATTCGTATCCCTTCCCTGTGGGCACCTAGCATATAGGCCGCCGTGTCTCGATCCCCCGTCTCTACATATACATGTGGTACTTTTGTATATACTTTTTGGGTACTTGTAATACTACTTTTAGTTCTTTTCCGGGGCTCTCTTATCTCTAAATATATCTCTAAGTCCGACTCTTTACATGAAGGCACTTCTCTGTGCTCCTGGTCCTGTATCTCCTCCTTCATCTCCTCCTATCCTTTATCCCCTCCTTCTCTCGTCTCAACAGGCAGGAATCGGCCAAGTCCTGCAGACTGATAGGGGTGGCTTGGCTTCAACGTACTCATGTGTTGCACCCTACTTTCCATGCATGCCACTAATTTGGAACAGATAAGATACCCAGAGAGTGTCAGCCCAAGTAAGGGAGTTTAGATAGGAGAAGGGAAGGCAAGAAGGTGTAAGCCAAGTCAATATTCAGAATGGAGAACTATCCACATACATGTGCTACTTATATAGGTTAAGAAGTGAGATGTGAATTCAGGGTGGCTTAAGACATGGAGAACAATAAGGGATGAAGAACATGTGGAGGTATTGTCCACAATGATCAAGAATAGAATCAAGAATAGAATAAAGGAATGTAAATGAGAATAGACAATGAAAATAAGGTAATAGGAATGTGGCCAAGAATAAGATAATAGAAAATGACCGAATATAAAACAATAGGGCCATGGCCGAGGATAAAACAATAGAAAAATATCCTGAAGTGAAACGGTGTAGAGTTGCTCTAGGTAATTAATACCTAAAAGCCCATATGCACTGGTCATTTTCTCTGGTGGGATATAATGCAGTTGTTTGGCACAGCTGGATTATACTCTGTGACAAGGCTATGTATGAAAGAAAGTAGAATATAAGTGAGGATGATGTGATGTGACAGGGACATGACCTGTGACAAGACAAATAGACTGGGATATGATGGATATGTGACTGTGATGTCACACTGACTAAGACTTGGACTTTGGCTTTGGGCTTGAGTCCAATAGTCTAGATGTTTCTAGACTAGTCTTGACTTGGACTTAGAGACTTGACTTGGGCTTTAACTTGTGAACTTGTTATTACAGAGGTGAGCCAGAGGCCTTTATATACAAAAACCAAGCAATGATGCAAAACAATGCGAGAAGTTGGCTATGCCAGTTGAATGACAAAGCATGAGAACAAAGTATACAAAAGAGGAAACTATGGAAAATATCTGGAGAAATGGTACAGCATTGAGGCTGCACAAATAGGGGCTAGGGCTATGATTGGGGGAGACTAACCAAATAGGTAAGGATGATGAGTAACAATGAGAAAAGACTAACAGAATAGGAAATAGGTCAAGTCATGTCAATAAAAAGGGAAAACATATAAAATGAACAATAAGGAAGTCCACTAATAAACATCTAACAACATTGTCCACTACTCCTGAGGGGCCTTAGGATTAGTCAGGGGACTGAGTCATCTTGGAGTATTTCCATGTCACAGGCAACATATCTCCTGCAATTTCTCCAGTATCCAATCCAAGGATAGGGGTCTGGGAGTAGCAGGACTAATGGGTATATGGTTGTGCACTCTCATCTTGTGTTTAAGAGTGAGTTGAATGCAGTGGGCGGGGTAATCAGGATGGGATGGTGCCCTGATCTCTGCCTCATATTCCACTCTACTCCTATCATGATATGCTTGTATACACATCATTCCAAGAAATATGTATGGTTCTCGGCTTTCTGGGAAATAGACTGCATCGCCTATCGCATTTGACTGATTGTAGATTGGATGGGATCTTCTCCTGAATGAGAAATGTGCTGGAGGGAGTATGTGAAGATGATGATATGTTAATGGTTCTGCCTGGATGTGTGTGTCCTGGGTGTTGTAGCATTGTATGGGAATGAGCTCTGAAGAAGACATGATGATAAATTGGGAGTCTGAAGATTGTAGTGCTGAATAGAATGGTTGGCTGTGCAATGTGGTGACAGTAAAAGTGATATGGGATGAGTACCATTGGAGTCGAATTCATAACATGGTTGAGATACACATCTTTACTGTCAATGAGCTGACAAATAAAGAATAAATGGGGTGGGAATAATGGAAAATGAATGAGGGAAGAGTGGATGATGGATGGGGAATTTGGATGATGAATGTGCCAAGCTGAGACCAACGTACCAAGTGACTTATGTGTGGTTTGGTCACTTGTGCATGTAATTAGACTGATTGTTTGGTCGGCACTGCCGAGTGAACCGGTACTCGGTATGTGTACTTGACACTATGCACTGCCACTGATTTCTGAAGTGATCTACAAATTACGCCATGCATGCATCTTCACTAAGCTGGACATTAGATGGGGATACAATAATGTCTGAGTCAAAGAAGGAGATGAACACAAAGTGGCCTTCATCACCAACCAAGGCCTCTTTTAACCACTGGTCATGTTCTTTGGATTGACTAACTCCCCTGCAATGTTCCAGATGATGATGAATGACATCTTCCATGAATTGATCAATGAAGGATGTGTCAGCACCTATATAGATCACCTCATGATCTACTCGACAGACTTAGAAGAGCACAGAAGGACTGCCAAGCGTGTCTTGGCCCTGCTACAAGAATACAATCTATATTTCAAACCAGAGAAATGTGAGTTTGAGAAGGAAAAGGTGGAATATCTGGGATTGGTGGTGAGCAAAGGGAACATGGAGATGGACCCAGTCAAGGTGGAAGGAGTGAGCAGATGGCCAGTTGGCAGGACAAAGAATGAATTGCAGCAATTCTTGGGTTTTGTTAATTTCTATTGTTGCTTCATCCAAGGCTTTACAAGCATGTCAGGCCTCGGTACTACCGATGGTACGGTCGGAACCGGCCAAGTCCTGCAGGCCAGTTGGGGTGGCTTGGCTTCAATGTACTCATGCATTGTGCCCTGCCTCCTGTGCATGCCACTAACTTATAACGGAAAAGATACTCGAGAGGATGCCGAGGGTGTCAGCCCGAGTAGGGACTTCTGAACAGAAGGAGGACAGTAAGGAGGCATAAACCTAGTTGATACTCAGACTGAGGAACTATATACATGCATTCGCTACTTATATAGGCTGAGAGGCGGAATGTAGAATAAGGGTGGCATAAGACATGGAGGAAAGAATAAGGTATGAAGACCATGTGGAGGTATTGTCCACAGCGATCTAGAATAGAACAATATGAAAGTAAGACAATGAAATATGACCGATAATAAATGAGTGAGATTGTGGGAAAGAATAGAACAATAAGGGGTGGCCGAGATATAAAACAATAGGGCTGCGAGTAAGTGTCAATGAATAGTGAATGTCCCGAGGGTAAGCGGGTAAGGGGAAGGACAGGGAGTGGAAGAATAATAAAGAATAGGAGGGTGGGTAAGGATAATGAACCAGATGATGAACCGAGTGTACCAAGCCGAAACCGTGCACCATGAGGGATGATATGGGTAAGGGTCCGTCGGTCAGTACTGCCGAGTAAGTCAGAGCATGGCATTGTGGTCATGACAAAGCATTGCCAAACCACTATATGAACTAACAGGGAACAAGCCATGGAACTGGGGACCTGAACAGTTGATAAGCTTCCAACTCTTCAAGGCAGCAGTAATGGCAGCACCAATCCTAACCTTCCCACCAGATGAGGACCTGTTCCAAGTAGAAGCAGACATTTTAGACTTTGCCAGTAGTGCAATCCTGTCAAAAATGCAACAAGGAACCTGGAAACCGGTGGCCTACATTGTTAGGTATCAGTAATGCCGAAGATGCTGGCAGGAATCAGCCAAGTCCTGCAGACTGATCAGGGTGGCTTGGCTTCAATGCATTGTGCCCTGCTTTTCCATATGTGCCACTAATTTGGAGAGAAGGAACACTCAGGAGAGTGCCAAGAGGGTCAGCCCAAGTAAGGGACTTCAGATGGGAGAAGGGACGATGAGAAGATGTAAACCAAGTCGATATTCAGAGTGAAGAACTATCTACATACATTCACTACTTATATAGGTTAAGAAGTGAGATGTGGAATAAGGAATGGAGAACAATACGGTATGCAGAGCATGTGGAGGTATTGTCCACAATGATCCAGAATAGAATAAGCAATGTGGACAAGAATAGAACAATGAGAATAAGATAATAGGAATGTGGCCAAGAATAGAATAGGATAATAGAAAATGACCAAATATAAAACAATAGGGCCATGGCCGAAGATAAAACAATGATAAAATGTCCCGAAGTAGAATGGGCTGAGGAATAAGGAATAAATGGGGTGGGGATTAATGGAAAATGAGTGGGGAAGAGTGGATGAGGGATAGGAATGGGGAATGTGGACGATAAATGTGCCGAGCCAAGACCGATGTACCAAGTGACATATGTGTGGATTGGTCACTTGTACCTGGAATTAGACTGACCGTTCGGTTGGCACTGCTGAGTTACCGGGTTCTCGGTATGTGCACTTGACATACATGTCCAAAGCACTCAATGATGTGGAGAGGAATTATGATGTAGATGATAAGGACATGCTAGCCATCATGTGGGCATTCACAGAATGGAGGCACTATCTGCAAGGGACAATGCAGCCATTTGAAATATGGATGGACCACAAGAACCTAGAATACTTCATGACGGCAAGAAAGCTGAACCACCACCAGGCCAGGTGGTTGCTTGAATTGGCAGACTATGATTTTATCCTAAAGCATCGACCAGGCCAACTCAACAAGAAGGCTGACCTCCTCTCAAGATGGGAAAACCATAGACAGGAAGTTGAAGGAGACAATACTGGAGTTATGGTGTTGAAGCAAGAGTTCTTCCGAGAAATAAGGAGAGAGCTCAGAGGACAGGAGGAAGACCTGATGAAAAGAATCAGAAAGGCAAAGAACATAGAGAGCAATGTCAGTGAGGGTAGAGAGTGGAGAGAAGGATTGAAAGGAAGAAGAGGGGATCATAATGTGGGAAGGAAGGATATACATATCAAAGAACAGGAAGCTTCAGGAGGAAATCATTGATCTACACCATGATACACTGTCAAGTCCATGATACCAAGCTCCGGTTCACTCAGCAATACTGACAAACTGACCCTTCCCAATTCAACCCACACACCAGTAACAAGTCGCTCCTCACTAGTACATGGTCTTGGCCTGGTACATTCAGTACATTATCTGGTTCACCCCTCTCATTCCATCCCCTCTATCCTTTACTATTCTCTCATCCCACATCCTTTTTCATACCCGTTTCCCTTTGGGATGATTGGCATTCACTTATTATTTGGTCATGGCCCTATTGTATTATGTTCAGCCAATTTTCCATTGTTCTATTCTCATCCACTCTCCCATTATTCTATTCTCAGCCATATCTCATTATTCTATCCTCATTTACATCCCTTATTCTATTCTTGATCATTGTGGACAATACCTCCACATGATTCTTCATACCTTATTGTTCTCCATTCCTTATGCCACCCTGTTCCACATCTTGCTTCTTAACCTATATAAGTAGCAGATGTATGTAGATAGTTCCTCACTCTGAATATCAACTTGGTTTACATTCTCTAGTCCTCCCTCCTTCTGTCTGAAGTCCCTTACTTGGGCCAACACTGTCGGCACACTCCCGAGTCCTTCTTCTGTCCAAATTAGTGGCATGCATGGAACAGCAGGGTGCAACGCACAAGCACATTGAAGCCTAGCCACCTTGATTGGTCTGCAGGACTTGGCTGACTCCCGTCTGCACTATCTGTTGAGATGAGAGAAGGAGGGGATAAAGGATAGGAGGAGATGAAGGAGGAGATACAGGATTGGGAGCACAGAGAAGTGCATTCATGTAAATTAGACTTAGAGATATATTTAGAGATAAGGGAGCCCCAGAAAAGAACTAAAAGTTGTATTACAAGTACCCAAAAGTATATACAAGAGTACCGCACGTATATGTAGAGATGGCGGATCGAGACACGGCGGCCTATATGCTAGGCGCCCACAAGGAAAGAAAACAAATGGGACGAAAGAGAGATAGATGCACCCGGAACAGAGTCTACGGGGTGGAAATAGGTCATAGGACACATGGAGATAGAGGGACATATCACTCACGGGCTAGGAGACAGGAGAAGATATTCGGGGCACATATATGCAGGTGACATGCACTCACCAGCAGAGAAATGGGGCTCGATGCCAAAGATAGAGTCGAGGGCACTGCAAGAAGCAGCAGAGAGCATTTTCACATTGAGTAGAATCATGCAGACAGGGCGGACAGAAATAGATTGGAGGAGCGGCGACCCACATCGGGCCGACCGCATATAGACACCGTCTCAGGGTAGTTACGGTGGTCATTATATTCAGGACTCGGAATCTCTATAAGAGATAGATAGATAGAAAATAACAAACCAGTCTCGCACTCAAAGAACACTGTTTATTGTCGTAATCGACGAAGTTTGGATCGCTCGTGTCATTATACCGGGCTATTATCTTCATCATCGTCACTCACGTCCCCGGACCCAATGGGAACATTACATTGAGTTTACTACGATTTAACTGCGATTTTACTCGCACTTTCTATATAGACCATCATTATCAGGCGGTCACTCGGCCCCCTGCATATTCACAGATACAGTCATGTGACCCCGAGCCATATCGGGCTAGATCCATCAGGGCAATACTATTGTTGTCCGGACACACTGGAAATAATTCCTGATACGTATCTTACTGCACTCACGCTGGTACTATACGTTGACAGTACCTGTCAAGCGTCGGTTACTGACGGACTTCGGTACTGCCGAGGGGTGTTGGCGAAAAGGTCGGGTGGACTATGGCCAAGTCCTGCAGGCCAAGAGTAGTGGCGTTGGCTTCAACGTACTCGTGCGTTGCACCCTACTTGCCGTGCGTGCCACTGTATTTGCCACAGACAGATACTCGAGGGGATGCTGATGATGCCGGCTCGAGTCGAGGACTTAACAGAAGAGAAGAAGGTAGAAGGGCCTAAGCCTAGTCGATACCCAGAATGAGGAAGTATGTACATGCATGTCCTACTTATATAGGTTAAGAAGCGACATGTGGAATAAGGAATGTGGGACAACAAGGTATGCAGAGCATGTGGTCATTGTCCACAATGAACAAAATTAGAACAAGGAATGCAAAGCGGGGATAGAACAAAAAAAGACAGGATAATAGAATCGTGACTCGAGATGGGACAATAGAGAGTGGCCGAGTATAAAACAATGGGGTCGTGTCCGAGGACAATACAAGGACAGGAAGTCCCGAGGTGAAACGGACCGAGGAGTGTGAATGGCGGATGTGCCGAGCCAAGACCGGTGCACCAAATGTTATGCATGCGACGCGGGCACTTGGTCGTGGATATAGGATGATTGCTCGGTCGGCACTGCCGGTGGATGGGTCTCGGTACGTGGACTTGACAGTACCAGAGTCATTCACAAACGACTGTCGCCTACTCGCGCATCCCCTGTAGCCACCTCCCTGGGTCGGCGCTTAGCCAAACCTACAACCTTCGTATCGCGCGGAGGGCTACCTACGGCGGAATACAATAGATTTCCAACATTTCTATTAGATAGATATAAGAATAATTACCTATCTAAATAACCTCCTTCCCACAGTCACCCGGGACATATGCCTAGAGATTAAAAATCTCATAATCTCTAAGTCCAAGCTAGTTCTTGTTGACTACATTTTACTTGATTTTTATTTCACACTAGGGGAATTTTTCACATAGATTTATAAATTCAAATAAATAAATAAAAATCATTATATTCCCAATTCACCCTCACACCCCACAAGGCAAATCAACAACTATGTAACTACCCCACAGTAACAGGGGCAAGTGCCAACACCTCTGACCAGCCACATATCGGGGGCAAGTGTCAACACCTCTGACCACCTGAAGGAAAGGGGCAAGCGCCAACACCTCTGACCAGCCACATACTGGCGGCAAGTGCCAACGCCTCTGACCGCCTGAAAGAATAGCAAACCGAGAATGGACAGAATACCAGAGGAAGCGAGAAACAAATGAGACAGGTGCAGAGCAGCAATGAGAGAAAGAGGAAAGGGAGGACAGAGAGAGAAAAGAGCTGAAGGCAATTTTATGGAAGTAATGGAGAGGAACATCAGTGAAGGGGTGGACGAGATGAAACAAAAAGACTTACCCGTCAAAAAAAAGCCGGACAAAGACCCCGCGTTTACCCAGGACGAGACTATGCAGACCCAGAGTTGAGCCCCAGACAGACACGGCAGACTTACCGTTACCACTGCCAGCAGATCCATCGATGCAAGTCACAACCGCGCAGATGATGCAAGTAGTATAATTGACAGAAGAAGGGATTGACAACAGCCGCAGACGATTTACCTGCGAAGCTTATTGAAGCTGGCCATACGAATGAGGCCGTGATCGAGTTTGAGCCGTTGAGGCCACCAGCAGTGAGCGGGGATGCCACGCACACATGGACGATCAATGTCGCGATTGAGGGGATCGCCATACCGCCGCCAACGAGCCGTGAGGAAAAGAAACCGCTGACCGCCACCCATACGTGAACGAAACGCGAGACGATGCATAGTGTAGAGAGAGGATCGTTGAGGAAGACGCGCGATATGATGCGTGCAGCAGATGACGAGTTGTTGAGGCCACCGGACGTATATCCCATGTCGATCGAGAACGAGAGGCCGTGGACCATCGCGCAGACATGAACGAATGATGAGGGGCCGCGTACCGCAGTGACAGAACCGGACACGTATAGAACGCACGTACGAATCGACGCGGCGCATGTCCAGGATGAGGAACCACCTATCGACGCATTGACGCGAAAGGTGGATAGACGGACAGGGAGCAAAAGGTCGCAAGTGGAGGAAGGTTTCATAGAAGGGGCGGGCAAGAGAATCAGCGAAGGTTCAAGAGAGACAAGGGAGACTGCTTACCCATTCACAACCAACCCGGCATGTACACAAACCGACCCCAGGCGCATAGAAGAAACAAAGTCGCCGTGCACAATCGACATCATCGAGGCAGAGCCATCGAGGAAGACCGCCGCACCGTCCACAGAGACCGCGGGGACCATGATAACGTCGAGGCGGCCAGACGCGGCGCGTATCCACACAGGAACCAGAAATGTCGGCATCTTGAGTCCATGTTGCGCAGGCCCCAGCTTTAGCTATAGCGTAGAATCGCCACCGCCATCGAACGAGACGATGGCAGATGACGCGGAACATCCGGATGTGCATCACGTGACGAAGTCACGCACAGACGGGGGAGAGACACCGATCCCATCTCATGCAACGACCGGATTATCAATATACCTAAAAATTCGCGCAGGGTGCTTGCAGCATGTCCACACACACGGGGCGCCAAGTCCGCACGAGAACGCGCAAGGCGAACGGCCGGCGCGACCGCATACACTCGCCGAGACATCATTTACAACACATTCCCATTCGATTCACGCGTCGCAGACAGCACTACCACGTTCCCATACAGCCCACTACTCTATTCCATGCAACAGACACAGAACGCGTTGACTCCGGGAGGTTTTCAAACTGCCGGACATGTATGATCACAGAAAGAGTTTTACTTCCACACAGATAGATTGTATTCTAAGAAACCCTCGAAGGGAAATATAGAGAAAGCCTCCAGAGAGAGAGCAGATTTATTTTCAGATCTTTCAGACCCTACACACATTCAAGGGGTGCATATATTCATCTTCATTTTTATTCCATTCCACTTTCTATCCATCACCGCCACATTGGTTCCTCTTGGGGCAAACACGTCAGCCACTTCACGAATGCTTTGGCACACGCGTTTGAAGGGGTGTGTTGGAACCAGCCGCTCCATTTTCATACATGTGTCCCGCACGCATCGTAGCTGCGTCACACGGATGGTCACATGTGCGTCGCTATTGACGCGTCAATACCAACGCGTCTCCGGGAAGGGACGTGCACAGTGGAATTTACTATATAATAAAGCATGTATTAGAATAATAAAATAACAAATTAATTTTCCCCAAAACTTTTTCCCTTATTTTCTTTGACCTCTATCTATAATCAAATATCTGTAGTCACATCATTCAAGAGATTAAGAGTCTCAGGGCTTTTAAACAATGGCTCACTCACCACCTAGGCATGACATTAATAAATTCAAGGAAATAAAGCCAGAATTGGACGAGGACAATTGGGCGACATGGAAAAGAAGGATGGAGGCAACATTCGCAGAACGAGACCTCGAAGAAATCATTGATGGCACGGAGGTTAACCCCACCATTGCCACAGGATCCACGCCACTCGCACAACTCCAAAAAGCCTGGAAAACCAGGAACACCACGGCATACTACCAGATCTTCATGTGCGTATCATCAGCTATACAGACTGAAATATGCAAAACAAAGGTCGCTGCGGAGGCATGGAAAATGCTGATCGATCGGTTCGAATCGAGAGATCCAGGGAAAGTCAGTGTTATCAGGAAGCGGTACAAATATTACCGCATAGTAGAGGGGCAGACGGTCAGATCGTACATCACCGTAATGACTGATCTCAGGGAACAACTCGCCACGATGGGCGAGAATATCGTAGATTCCTATCACATGTCTAAACTACTCCGGAACATCCCCGCATCATGGAGGATGGTCACACACGTCATCGAGATGGTTGCCACTATGACAGAAGATGTCGAGAGGCGACTGGAATCCTACGAGGCCTGGATCAACTCTGAAGAGATGGAGGAGCAAGATGCAACTGCCTTCCTCGCACAAAATAGACCCCAGAGGCGACCCCCCATGCTACCAACACAACTGCACAACGTGGCACTCCCGAACCAACTGAGCCAGCGACAGCTGGGCAATCAGCAATGACTGCCGGCATCCCAGGCACCCCCGCAGGGTCAACAGACCCAGCAGTACCTGCGGCCACAACAAAACTATCAGCCACCGCACATGAGGGGCAATGAGCAACCAATATATCATTGCAACAACTGCGGGCGACCCGGCCACTCCACCGCCAAATGTTGGGCACCCGGCAGAGGATCAGCACGACAGCCACAGTGGAGGGGGAACCACAATCCAACCCCCCAGCCAGCACAACAGAACCCCGACCCGTTAGCAGCCCCCCAGCCGGCACCACCGGCAGACAGATTCAGGGTGGCGGACGCGAACATACAGACCAACGTCGCGATTGACGACGAGGATATGTTGTTCGTAGCTAACGTCACTAACACCGCGCCCCCTATAGGCAGGCCGGTCTTCAGTTCCATCACGACGGAGAACCTCACATTGATGGAAGACAAAGCGCACTATTGGTTGGCCGATACAGCCACAACCAGCCATATATGCGGCAATATCAACCTATTCCAGTCCATTAAAGACTGTCCCCCGGTTACTATACAAACCGCAAGCGGTGACAAGTTCACCGCAACCAAAAGAGGCATCGTCCAGATCAAAATCATGTCTGATCCAAAATACACACTCCCCAATCTTCGTGTTACATTGACTGACATCATCTATGTTCCTAAATTACAGACGAATCTCCTCTCAGTAGGGAGGATGAACAAGGGCAACGTCGGCGTGGTTTTTGACATCGATCGCACGTATCTATATCATGCAGGGAGAAAAATCGCCTACGCCTTCAATGAAGGCAACCTCTTTGCCTTCTTGGCCATTAGGATAGCCAGCGACGCGCCGGAAACGGCCAAACTCTCCGGGGAACCATCTGACATCGTGCTGTGGCATCACTGCTTGGCCCACACAAATTACAGGACGATGGAGAATATGAAGAGGCAGAAGTCGGTCATCGGGTTCACCCCCCATGACCACTCCGGGCCTATACCCCAATGTACCGATTGCCCGTTTGGCAAACAGATACGATCATCGTTCCTACACATTGAGGAACTTCCCACTGACATTGGGGATGTTGTAGTATCCAATGTATGTGGGCCGTTTGAAACGTCATTCAACGGCTACCACTACTTCATCACCTGGATCGACTCCCACTCCAGGTATGCGAAAATTGACTTTCTCAAAAACAAAGAAAGCGTGACAATTGCCGCCTCATTCAACCACTATATTACATGGTTGGGACGACAAAAGAAAGCCACCGTCAAAAGAATCAGGATGGACAATGGCGGGGAATACATGGAACAACCATTTCAGCAACTATGCAGAGACAGTGGCATCATACACGAGACCACCCCGCCATATACCCCCAAACACAACGGGATTGCAGAGAGGTACAATAGAACTCTGCAAGAAGGTGCACTTACCCTGCAGCACCAGTCGGGACTCTCGAAGAAATTCTGGGTCACGACCATACACACCGTCAACTTCGTCAGGACGCACGTGCTGCATACACGCATTGGGAAATTGCCACATTAGGCCTTCTGGGGAACGTGCCCCAGAATCGACTGGTTCAGAACCTTTGGGTGCAAATGCTGGGCACACATAGCCAAGGACAAACAGCGTAAGGGGGACTTCAAGTCAATCAAGGGCATCTTCGTCGGCTATTATGATGACTCAAAGGCGTACAAAGTCTACATCCCGCACACTCGCAAAGTAATAAAGGTACGGGACGTCATATTCGATGAGCTTAGACATATAGAACATATTACTATACACGCCACCGACGACGACGACGAGTCACAGCCCTGGACCAAGAAGACCCACATCACCTTCACCCCAGCATCAACCCCAGCACCCGATCACGACTGGCCAGAAATACCAGAGCCGGCGATCCCAATAGAGGACAACAGTGAAGGAACGGGGGAGGCTGAAGAGCAAGAACGACATGAGGAGGCGGAGGTGGAAGATGTCATCGCGGCAGAGCCAGACCCAGACTCCAAGGAGCCGGAAAGGGCACTAAAAGAATTCGCAAAGGGGCCATGGCTCGACCCCACGAATAATGTGTACGGTGGCAGACACTGACAAACTAGTGTATGGAACACTCACCTCAACGACAATTGAGTCAGCCTTCGTCGTACTGGCTGAGGATGAACCGGCCAACTACAAACAGGCAATGACCCTGTCCAATGCAGCGCAGTGGAAGTTGGTGTGCGATGAAGAATTCGAAACATTGAGGGGGTACAACATGTGGACCCTCATCGAGAACCCACCGGAGGTCAACGTAGTAGGGAGCCGGTGGACGTTCAGAGTGAAGAGGGACAATCTTGGACACGTCGATAAGTTAAAGTCTCATCTCGTTGCGCAGGGGTTCTCACAGATCCAGGGGATCGATTTCAACGAGACGTACTCACCAACGATTAGATTCACGTCCATCCGGATCATACTGGCACTCGCGGCAAAGCACAATCTCGAACTATGCCATGTCAACGTAAAGGGGGCGTATCTCAACGGCGTCCTCGAAGAAGATGTGTACATGTGCCAGCCTGAGGGCTTCATAGAGCAGGGGAAGGAACACATGGTGTGTAAATTGAACAAAGGCATATACGGACTGAAACAGTTGGGGAGAGTGTGGCACAGGATGCTCAGAGAGGAGCTTGAGGGGGTAGGATTTCAGCCGGGGCAAGCAGACCCCACTGTCTTCACTCGATTTGGCAGAGAGGGATCGATGGACATCTCAGGGTGGTACGTCGATGATGGCTTACTCGCCTCAAACTCAAAAGTGTCGATGATGCGGATGGTGAATGACATATGAGGGAGTTTCGAGATACAGGATCTCGGTGAGCCTGTGAGGTTGTTGGGCATTAAAATCACACGAGACAGGCACTTGGGGACAATTCACATTTCACAGCCGTGGTTCATCGACACCATAGCAAAACATTTCGACATCACGACCAGGAGAACAGTCAGTTCTCCCATGGATCACCTTCTCCCCCTCTGGTCCCAGACAAAAACGGACACGCCATCCATGGACCTTAACTACACGTCCCTCGTCGGCAGTCTCAACTACTGTGCCATCTCCACCTGGCCAGACATATTGTTCACCACTAACAAGTGTGCACAATTCACCTCGAACCCGTCACCCATCCACTGGGAGGCCGCGATCAGAATACTATGCTACCTACTCAGTACAAAAGACCACGGCATACTATACTGCACAGAAAGAGATGGGATGGAGGGATACAGCCACTACCTCATTGGCTACACAGATGCCGACTTCGCCGGAGATGTCAATGACCGAAAATCAACGTCCGGCTGGGTCTACACGTTCAACGGGTCACCCATATCATGGGCATCGAAGAAACAGGGCCTCGTAACCTGCTCCAGCATGGAGTCAGAACTCGTCGCAGGATCCGTCGCATCAACGGAAGGCACATGGTTGATAAAGCTGGGGAAAGATTTCAGACGGCAATTCAGGCCTGTCCCCCTTTTCACTCATAACCAGTCATTCATATCATTTGCCAGGGACGATGTCAACACGTCCCGTACTAAACACATTGACGTTCACTATCATTACACCCATGACCAAGTCAATGCCGGGAACCTGAAGATCTACTACATCCCGATGCTGAAGAACCCCGCGGACATCTTAACCAAAGCTCTGTCAACGCGCAAACATCTACACCTCCTTGAAATATTAGGAGTCATACATGTTTGAGGGGGTATGTTGAGACGAGAGAAGGAGGGGATAAAGGATAGGAGGAGATGAAGGAGGAGATACAGGATCGGGAGCACAGAGAAGTGCATTCATGTAAAGAGTCGGACTTAGAGATATATTTAGAGATAAGGGAGCCCTGGAAAAGAACTAAAAGTAGTATTACAAGTACCCAAAAGTATATACAAGAGTACCGCATGTATATGTAGACACGGCGGATCGAGACATGGCGGCCTATATGCTAGGTGCCCACAAGGAAAGAAAACAAATGGGACGAAAGAGAGATAGACACACCCGGAACAGAGTCTATGGGGTGGAAATAGGTCATAGGACACATGGAGATAGAGGGACGTATCACTCATGGGCTAGGAGACAGGAGAAGATATTCGGGGCGCATATATGCAGGTGACACGCACTCACCAGCAGAGAAACGGGGCTCGATGCCAAAGATAGAGTCGAGGGCACTGCAAGAAGCAGCAGAGAGCATTTTCACATTGAGTAGAATCATGCGGACAGGGTGGACAGAAATAGATTGGAGGAGCGGCGACCCACATCGGGCCGACCGCATATAGACACTGTCTCAGGGTAGTTACGGTGGTCATTATATTCAGGACTCGGAATCTCTATAAGAGATAGATAGATAGAAAATAACAAACCAGTCTCGCACTCAAAGAACACTGTTTATTGTCGTAATCGACGAAGTTTGGATCACTCATGTCATTATACCGGGCTATTATCTTCATCGTCGTCACTCACGTCCCCGGACCCAATGGGAACATTACATTGAGTTTACTACGATTTAACTGCGATTTTACTCGCACTTTCTATAGAGACCATCATTATCAGGCGGTCACTCGGCCCCTTGCATATTCACAGATACAGTCATGTGACCCCGAGCCATATCAGGCTAGATCCATCAGGGCAATACTATCGTTGTCCGGACACACTGGAAATAATTCCTGATACGTATCTTACTGCACTCACGCTGGTACTATACGTTGACAGTACCAGAGTCGTTCACAAACGACTGTCGCCTACTCGCGCATCCCCTGTAGCCGCCTCCCTGGGTCGGCGCTTAGCCAAACCTAAAACCTTCGTATCATGTGGAAGGCTACCTACGGCGGAATACAATAGATTTCCAACATTTCTATTAGATAGATATAAGAATAATTACCTATCTAAATAACCTCCTTCCCACAGTCACCCGGGACATACACCTAGACTATCGGCATTATCAAGACTTGACACACGGCCACTGTGGGACATCCTGGGAGGTTCAAGACAACAGAGCTCATCCTCAGGAATTACTGGTGGCCAAGGATACATGGAGATGTGAGAATGTAGGTGGATGGGTGCAGTAGGTGTCGACAAACAAAGACATTCCTAGTAAAACCAAGGTGGACTCTAGCTTCAAATGCAATTCCAACAAGGATTTGGTAATACATATCACTGGACCTTATCACCCAATTACCACAAAGCCTGGGATATGACACAATTATGGTGGTGGTGGATAGACTGTTCAAACAAATTAGATTGGCAACGACAAATGGAGAGGTTATCTCAGAAGGGATTGCAAGGATCTTCAGAGATACAGTGTGGAGAGACTTTGGACTCCCAGAGGTGGTGATCAGTAACAGGGGCTCTCAATTCATCTCAAAGTTCACAAAAGACCTATCCTGACTACTAGGGATAAGATGAACCTTTTAACTGCCTATCATCCCCAGACAGATGGACAAACAGAATACATCAACCAAGAGGTAGAGCAGTATCTGTGGTTGTTTGTCAACCATCGGCAAGATGACTGGGTAGAATGGTTGCCATTGGCAGAGTTCAGCTATAATGACAAGATCCAAGTGATGACAGGGTACTCTCCATTCTAATTAAACTATAGATAGCATCCAAGGAAGTCCACAGAGCCATGACGGGAGACAGAAACAGAGGCAGCAAATGTGTTTGAGAGAAGGATGAAGAAGATAAGAGAGGAGGTGGTGACAGTAAAGATGTCGATCTCAACCATGTTATGAATTCGACTCCAATGGTGCTTATCCCATTAGCATTCCCAAGCCCTGAAAACTGATCTGGGTGGCTTGACTTCAACATACTCCTGCATTGCACCCTACTTTCCATGCGTGCCACTGATTTCTGACAGAAGAAGTACCCAGGAGGGTGCCAAGGGTGCAGGCCTGAATATAGACTTTGAACGGGAGGAGAGGAGATAAGGAGGCTCATGCCAAGTTGATATCCAGAATGAAGAAGTATGTACATGCATGTGCTACTTATATAGGTTTAAGAAGCTGTCAGGCCTCAAGCCACATTGGGTCAAAACCCCCATCGTCATCATTCAAGACTGCAGACCCAGCGGGGATAACTAAATAGGTGCTCTACATCACGCTCATGCTGTTATTGAACCAGTTTATTACCATAGATCATCTACTACGACCCACGCGACCTTCACTCATATCGCCTGCCAGCTCCTTGGACCAGTGCTTACATATGATCGACCTGTTGCACGTTGCCAGCGTAACAGCATATATTCACATAGAATATTAACCGTACATTCTATAGCTACGAAAGTTTGTACCACAGTAGCTAGTCCATCTACTAGTCTATATTCCCTGCTATAGTATTTAAGAGGCCGCACTCAGCATGCACATCACATGGCTCACGGTGGATGATGGTTGCGACTTGCTCAATGCGCACCCACTGTGCCGATGATGTACACCTGCTGGTAGCTCTTGGTCCCCAACAGCTGGGCTGGCTGCAAAGTCACCTTATCCCCATTCAACTACAGATGTGGCATCACCTGCACCCCGTCTTCGTCCAGCCGCACTGAGTTGGCACTCCCGTGGTTGCCTCTTACCACTGCCTGCTCCAGTTTGTGCCCGGACCTGAGCAGTCGCTGGGCCCTGTTCCTGCTACATCCACCTTCTCGCATCTCCCATTTACTGCCAGATACGTGGCAGACTACACGGTCTGCCCACCATTTGGACGTGCGACGACAAGTTGCAACCATGTTATGGCCCATGCTGCCAATAAACCCACATTAAACACCACAACCACCCGCACCATTTCCGGGACCTTTTCGGCCACTCAAAGTCTGAATAACCGCTTTCTGATATTCCGATGCATCAATCCAAGGTTCCACGTTTCCGAACCTCTGAAGATTCCGGAGCCAAGGTTCTACTCCTTTGATAAATGACGCGCAGGATCATCGTGTACCTCACTCCCTTGTTTTTCGTTCTGTATTGCCCCTTGTACTCTCTTCCCCCCCTTGTCTTTACTCGGCAAAAGATAGTACAAGACTAGATACATGTATATAAGTCACCAGTCGACTGGACTATTTGCCAGTACGAATATCGACTTAATTCTATGTCGTAGTTTCCGATTCAGTTCCAGTAAACTTTCCGACTTTCCGAAATTAGGGACAGACGATCGAGGAGGGCACAACACATAAGTTGAAGCCAAGTCCCTGCGACCTCAAACCACTCATACCACCCTATACCGTGAACAGTCCTAAGACCCCCGGCACTTCCCGTCTTTCTGTCCCCATTCCGATTCCGAACGTGAATCCGTGTCAAGCGTCGGATACTGACGGTCTTCGGTACTGCCGAGGGGTGTTGGCGAGAAGGTCGGGCGGACTATGGCCAAGTCCTGCAGGCCAAGAGTAGTGGCGTTGGCTTCAACGTACTCGTGCGTTGCGCCCTACTTGCCGTGCATGCCACTGTATTTGCCACAGACAGGTACTCGAGAGGATACTGGTGATGCCGGCTCGAGTCGAGGACTTAACAGAAGAGAAGAAGGTAGAAGGGCCTAAGCCTAGTCGATACCCAGAATGAGGAAGTATGTACACGCATGTCCTACTTATATAGGTTAAGAAGCGACATGTGGAAATAAGGAATGTGGAACAATAAGGTATGCAGAGCATGTGGTTATTGTCCACAACGAACAAAATTAGAATAAGAAATGTAGGACGGGGATAAAACAATAAAGGACAGAATAATAGGACGCGCCCTAGGATAGGACAATAGGAAATGCCTGTTTATAAAACAAGGCTGTAGCCGAGGATAACACAAGGGCAGGAGGTCCCGAGGTGAGATGGACCGGGGAGTGAGGAGTAGGCGTGGATGGGGACGAGGAATGTAACCGATATGTGTGTCTGGCCGAGAACAACTCATTGAATGGTTCGTATTTGGTTGCTTAATGGAGTATTTTAGTCGGTACCGCCGAGTTACCGGATTCTCGGTACGTGTACTTGACAGTATCCCCCCCTTAGCGGCTGAACCCATGAAGCCGACAGTCGGAGATTGAATATACGGTTCAGAACGCCCAAAACGTGACGTCACGTGAAGGCTCGAGTCTGGCACCCTTTGCTTCTTTCCATCGTCTCCGAAACGCGTAACAGCAACGCATCAGAATCGCCAGAAATGGAATGCGCGTCCAATGTACGTGAGTTGGAGGAGACGGGTCGGGCCGATGGTGCCTCGGTACTGACTACTGTGAGGGAGGTAGTCGAAGGAGAAATAGTGGGCCCTGGAGAACGGCGGATGGATGCTGAAACTCAGGCAACCATTGAACAGCGGGTGGACCGAGAGTCCGAAACCGGACAGACCGAAATGGTCAGGCAGACGGATGCACGGGTGTCTGAAGAACGTGTGGAGAATAATGTTTTTGAGGGTTTTGGAGCACCCATGATCCAGAATGGGGGGGCTACGGAAGTATCGGGGATCCCGGAGGTTACTCCACCCAGAGGGGATGGGGGCATGGAAATGACGGGTGGAGGAGTAATTAAGCGGCCTAGAGTGGCCGAGGTATGTGCCGAAGATTTTTTTTTTCGTTTTATTGTTTATTGATTTTCTTTTCAGCAAGCGGCCGATGAAGAGCGGTCCCCAATTCTGCGCCCTCTATGCAAGGAGTGTAAGAGGCGGGATCGCGAGTGCCGCGTCTCGGGGCCGGGTTCCGCGTGCCGGGAATGTAAACGGCGCAACGTCAGGTGTAATCTGGCTGTACCGCGGGTTTCCCGGGCCAAGAGTCTTCCGGATGAGGGAGATAGTGGTCGGGAAGACGGAAGTCAGACCGAGAGAGTGGAGGAACCGGTAACGAAGAGGCCAAGGTGGGATAATACTGCACAGTCCAACGATTGTGAAGTGGCTCTGAGGCCCAGCGGGCGATTGGTCACTGTGGAAGTCCCTCCGCTCGAGGGATCGGGATCTCGGCCTCTTGTCGAGGTCTGGGAGGA
>QLPI01003605.1:17166-36164 GCA_003314275.1 Chroogomphus rutilus | reverse complement strand
CCAGAGTGACGGTTTCATTCCAGAGTCACTAAGTACGCATCGCACACCTGTGATGACCGTTCAGTTTGCCCTTTCTGAGACCCCATTAGAAGCGTGTGCATATGGTGATGTTGACTCAATGATAATCCCATGTTCCCTGCAGAAATCTTTGGTTGCTTTGTTGATGAATTCTTTCCCCATGTCAACTCGTATTTTCTTCAGCTTCTTCCCCGTCTGTCTCTCTGCTTCCACCTTGTAGTCCCTCAGAGCCTGGAGGGTTGCGTCTGCTGATTTTTCCGATAGGAAGTACGGTTTCTTGAATGATGACCCACCGTCGGTAAATAACATCATGTAATTTGCTCCCCCAACTGACTGGACCCGTGATGGTCCCAAAGGTCAATATGGACTCGCTCTAGTACCTCCTGTTCAGGGGTGACTACCTCGTCATAGGGCCTTGAGACTTGCTTCCCATAGATGCAGTCCTCGCATGAACCTGGTAGGCTCTCCCCGGCGGTGATGTCTAGTCCATCGACTAGGTTTTTACTCTTGAGCTCTCGTATCGCAGATATTCCAGCGTGTGCAAAGCGGCGGTGCCAGCCATCAATTGTCACTGGTTTCTCATGGGATCTTGCGGGCATTGCTGTTGGGGGTGTTTCAGGTAGGATGTACATTCCCCGTACTTGCTTTGCTGATATGAAGGTCTTGCCCATTGGGTCATTGAATACCGCTTCTCCAGCACCGAAAAGGACCGTGAAGTTTGCGATGTCAAAGCGGCTGATGGATACTAGATTAGCTGCGAAGTCGGGGGTGTGGAGAGCGTTCTGGAAGGTGAGTCTGGTGGATTTCCCGTTGGAGTAGTACTCTTTGATCACGGTTCCCTTACCTAGGATCTTGAAGCGTGCTCCTTTGCTTGCGGCTTGTCCTTCCTGTGCTTCAGGGAACTCGATATAAGTGGAGAAATCGGTCTTATTTCCGAAGCAGTGATCGCTCGCTCCAGAGTCTGCATAAGTGAGTACACCGTGGTTATCTATGTCTGCCATTAATGCCCTAACATCTGTCTCATCTGGTACATGTGACACTCTAGGTACATTGATCTCCGCGTTGTTTGATATCACATACGCGGTCATTTTTTCCAGTTGGTGATGAGACATATCGCCATGATTGGTTGTGGGTGGGATATCCCTCTGGTCCTGAGAAGTGAATGCCGCTACTAGTGCATATGCGGTCTCGGTGTCTGCTGCCTTTGCCGTGGTTTGTGTGAAAGGCGAGGATCCGGAGTTGACTATTGATGATGCAGAGCCTGTTGCTCCCCCTCTTCGTCCAAAACCGGGTGGAAATTGACCTTCTTTTCCTCCTCCTTCCCAGTAGCAGTCTGCAATAAGGTGACCACGTCTACTGCAATTCTTATTGGTGCAGGTGAGTTTGTTTCGGGCCACCTGTCTGGCATCTGCCTTGAGTGCGATTGCTGATGTGTTAGGGGTTGTGACCGTAGCCGACCGATTGATGCGGTCCCAGTGCATTGTAATACATGCTATGACATCTCCTGAGGATTTGTATGTGTCGAGGGTTGCGACAAGGGGGTCCCACGAGGCAGGCAGTGATTGCAGGAGGATCATATGGAAGTCGGTGTCTTTGATCGCTGCACCGATGGAGTTTGCTTTTACCCATTTTGTTCGGAGGTTGGCAATGTGGGCTAGAATGTCATCGCCATCACGATACATTATCCCGCGTAGTTCCCGCTGTGCATTGACAAGTGCGAGGTCGCTTGTGATTTTGTACTGAGATACGAGGGAGGTCCAGGCCTCTGCTGCGGTGCCGTCAGTTTTGACACCAAGGCCCGTAGGGTTCTTGATGTTGTAGCATAATAGTGCCATTGTCCAGGCATCATGAACGTCGTATTTGTCAAAGGAAGGGGTGAGTGACGTCCAAGGTGTCTCAGCCGTTGTGGGTGTGACTAATGCAGTGGTAGTGGGGATGGTAACGTTTCCCTCGAGGTAGGCCTTGGCGCCCCGGAGACGAGTGGCGACTAGTATTGCCTCGCTCCAGTCTAGCCAGTTGGTGCCGTCGAACTTCTCCTCATCGGTGAAGATCGGGGGGTTGGAGTAACCCGTAGTGTTCTTTGTAGTTGTCATTGTAAGGTAAATGACGGTAAAGTATTGGTGAAGGGATCGCCTCAACGTTGTTGTGTTTTGTGTTTGTCTAAGTTTGGCCGGGGCCCATAACCTGAAGAGAGTAACGCAGCTTACTCAGAAGAACACGAAGGTGTAACGACTAGTATAATCTACCTGAAGAGAGTAACGTAGCTTACTAGGTAGATAGTTAGTCTCTAGTAGTCTGTAGTAAGTAAGTGTACGTACCTCAGACGAATACAAAGGTGTAATGACTGAGGTGTGAGAAGGGTCCCTAAGGGTCCTTATACATGTTGGCTGTCAAGGCCCGTGCGTGATGAAAGAGGGAAACGATGGGCCTGACTCCCCTAGCCCCTATGCCCGCAATGGACCGGTCCATTTCTATTAATAAGTCCATTACCTCTTAATGTCATATCCTTGCAAGAGCTAGATGGGCTGAGTCCGGTGTCACGTGTGGCGTCGTATGACGATTCCACAAAAATAAAATGAAAACACTAGGCGATTTCGAATTCGAATCGCGCCACGAATATCTGGCGTGATGTTGTTTGACTTGTGCTCGTGTCTGGTGTTTTTTTTTCTCACACTTCTGTTATCTACTTGCTAATATTTCTGTTTAGGTTTTTGTTTGCCATCTTTTTTTGTCTCCTTTTTTGTCTCTTGTTTTGTGACTCCGCGTTTTGTGCCTTCTGGTATTTTGCTTGTTCTTTGGTGATTTGTATGTTTTGTTTTGCCTTTAATCGGCCGGTTGTTTTTGGTTTGTATGGATGATTGATATTCCTGGTGTGAGTTTGATCAAATCTTCTGCTTATAAACATACATGGGCAAGAACTAACATACCATACTTCTGTGCCTTTTGTATTGCGAGGTGTGTTTGTCGAATTACGATTACTTCAAAATTTAAGCTTCTTATGTTCAACTGAAACATAGCCACACTTTCTAAATGGTCTATTAACACAAACATACCCGCATAGGCTTTGCCCTACCTAAAAATACCTAAGAATATAAAATATATTTCTATTCTCCCCTCCTATGAATTTTCTCCATCACAATTTCCATGCATACCCCCGCGTACGGCCGCGTTAGGTCCTGCTTCCATTTTTGTTTCGTGATCTTTTAGCTTACAAACATTTTTCTCATTCTCTATAAGTATTTGAATGTATCTAGAATTTTTACTGAATTCTAGAACCTCCTTTCTGAGACTACCGATCAATGGCATAGAACTATATGTACATGGTCTTGGTTTTACTTTTTGAAAAAAATCACTATTGCAAATGTAGTATATCCAAACTTTCAAACATCTTCCCAAAATTCATAATCACATTTTTAAGCAGTCTGACACTGTAAATTTTTTTTGGTCACAAAATTTTTGCACTGACATAAGCACCCATATAAGGAAATATTCCATATATAGAAATACATTCCCACAGATAAGGTAGATGACATATGGATTCCATTAAGGTCACATGACTTAAGTGTCATATCCACCATTTTGCACAAGGATCTGGCAACATGCCAGATACTATTCTAGCTCAGTTGGACAAGGCTCATACTGTATAGTGTAGTACAATGATTTTGTCCAAAAAAAATTTACATCTTCTATAGCAGAATACAATTTTTTTTCAAATTTTTTTTCAACAATAAAATTTTTTGCGCTGTGACCGTGACATTGTCACATCATGTGACTATAGCGGAATCCATTTGTCTTCTACATCAGTTACTAGACTATACTAAAATCATTGTCCTGTTGGAATAATTTGACCGGCATGCATTGCTGTGTCACATTAGTCACACTTTCTTTGTAATATCCCCATCTGTTTGCAATGAGCCACCATCCTTGCTCAAGCCAAACAGTTTAATCTGCAACCCTTGTTCAGCGCACTTGGAGATTTCAACATGTCCCACCCTCAACAGAAGGTTAAGTGCTGAGTACTACACTTGCCTATTTAGGGCAAGATCATGGTAAACTTGTCCTACAATAAACACAAGGTTACAGATACATTCCCAGTATCACATTCTATTATTCTATGTACTCCCAGAATATCTCTATTTTCTAGAAGAGATATAAAACTATAACCCAAAGCTTTGGCCCCCAGGCCTGTTCCCCAGAATGGCACCTAGGCGGAAGCAAAACCTCAGAGTTTAGCTCAGAGTAGGATAGCCATAGCATTACAAATTCCCTGGTAATAAACAGAAATAAAATGACAGAAATTTCCCTTCCATTTTTCTACTATTTTCCATATTCTTTTCCCAATCCCCTAGTGTAGAATCATCCCCAACTCTCTCATCAGAACCTAGTCTGCCCATTTTCCAAGATTCATATGATGTGAATTTTCTAGATGTGTGAAAGGCAACAAATTCCCACAGTGATGTGTTCTTTCAACTGGGCCAAAAGGCCACTATGCCAGGTTATCTGGCATTAGTCTGTGGGCACTATTTAAACAGCAACTTGTTACATGTATTCACCAACCATTGCAATGGTATGTAACAAGATGAGGTATCACTCAAACCACCAGTGACAGCAGTGTTGTGGTAAATTATTATCCCCTTTTGTTCTTTTACATCTCTGATATGATATATGTATATAAAGAGGACCTAGATGGCCACAGTTCCCTAGTCCTTGTACTGGAACTTATACAGTGTTAGTTGCACTTGCAAAAGGTTATGGACTCCACTTGAGTGCACATACCCATCCTACTTTGCCAGCTTACAAGTTCCTTTGCATACTCGCAAACACAGCCCTTTTTATATCATGGCATCTAGTGCATCCAAATTCATTGCTTTTATTGAGTAGTTTGATGGAACTAATTGGGAAGACTAGTCTTATTTTATCAAGAGTGCCTTCCAACTCTCTCACATCCTCTGAATTTCAGAAGGCTGTCAAGATTCAGTGACGCCGAGATATCGGTTAAGTCCTGCAAACCGTTTCGGAGTGGCTAGGCTTCAACATGCTCGTGCGTTGCGCCCTGCTGTTCCGTGCGTGCCACTAGTTTGGACAGTGAAAGGAGCCTCGAGAGGATGCCGAGGGCGTCGGTTCGAGCGAAGGACTTCAGGAATAGGAAGCGGACAAAAGGGGTGCGAATCAATCGATATTCTGAGTGAGGAACTTTCTACATACATCCTACTACTTATATAGTTAAGAAGCAAGATGTGGAAACAGGGTGGCGTAAGGAATGGAGACAATAAGGTATGAGGTAACCACATGGAGGCATTGTCCACAGTGATTAGAAATAGAATAAGGAATGTAAGTGAAATTAGAATAATGGAGTATGGCTGAGAATAAGATAATGAAATGGTGGACGAGAATAGAACAATAGAGGACGGCCCAAGATAAAACAATGGCAGTGGCCAGGACAATGAGTGGCCGCCATGTTGTTCGGGGAAACGGGTTAAGGAGTGGATAGGGGGTGAAGGAACAATGAAGAGGGATAGATGAGAGGAGTGGTCCATACGATGTACCGGGTGTACCGAGCCGAGGCCGCGCGGTAGTGCGAGATGATGTGGGTAAGGGCCGGTTGGTCGGTATTCCCGAGTGAGTCGGTGCTCGGTGTTGCGGGCTTGACAAAGGCAAAGAGACCTTGTTATGGCCCATGCCCCTCAATAAACCTATTACAGTTCTGTCAGGCACCAAAAATGCTGATGATGCATGGGCTGAGTACTATTGCAATAGTACTGACTTCACAATGCTGGTGGGAATTGGCCAAGTCCTGCAGACCAATTGGGGTGGCTTGGCTTCAATGTACTGGTGCGTTGCACTCTACTTTCTATGCATGCCACTGATTTATGACAGAAGAGATACTTGGGAGAGTGCTCAGAGTGTTGGCCTGAGTAGAGGACTTCAGACAGGAGCAGTGAAGACAAGAAGGCATAAGCCACGTTAATATTCAGAATGAGGATATATCTACATCCATGTACTACTTATATAGGTTAAGAAGTGAGATGTGGAATCAGGGTAGCATAAGACATGGAGAAAACAATAAGGTATGATGTTGGGTCCGCGTGTCAGGTGCTTAGCTATTACTTCCAAAGGGGCTATCCGGGTTGACGGGAAAGTCCGTAACGGGGCCGAAGGACCGAAGACGGAAGTCGGACGGACTACGGATGGAGACGGGAGCGCCGGGAGCTTAGGGTCGGTCGCGGATTGGTCCAATCCGGTCACTGAAGTGTTCGAGGTCGAAGGGACTTGGCTTCAACTTATGTGTTGCGCCCTCCTCGATCGTCTGTCCCTAATTTCGGAAAGGAGATGGGAGTTTACCGGAAATGAATCGGAAACTAGGTGGTAGACTAAGTCGATATTTGTACTAGCAAACAGTCCAGTCGACTGGAAGACTATATACATGCGACTATCCTTGTACTATCTTTGCCGGTCATAAAACAAGGAGAAAGGGAGTACAAGGGGTCAATATAAAAGAGAAAACAAGGGAGTGAGGTACGCAATGGTCCTGCGCGTCGGTTATCAAAGTATTGAGTCTTCGGTCGGAGACGGACTCGGGGATGGTGTCTCGGTCATGATGGGAGCGGGAGTGGGGACGCGGTTTCTCGGTTGGACTTGTCGGGAACGGGAACTACCTACGGAAAACAATCCTTCGTCCTTTCGGTCAGGGAGGTCTCGGAACAGAGGTGGGTGGTTGTGGGGGTTAGTGTGGGTTGTTGAAAGCATGGGCTATAACATATGAACAACATGTGGAACTATTGTCCACAATGATCAAGAATAGAACAATGAAATGTAAATGAGAATAGAACAATGAAACATGGCCGAGAATAGAATAATAGGAGTGTGAATGAAAATAGAACAATAGAAAATGACCGAATATAAAACAATAGGGCCATGACCGAAAATAAATGAATAGAAAATATACCGAAGTGAAACAGGAAAAGGAGAGGATTGGGAATGGAAGAACAAACAAGGGTAGAAGAAGGAAGATGGACCAAATGATGGACCAAATGATGAACCAAATGTACCGAGCCGAGACCATGTACTAGTGAAGAATGACTTGTCACCAGTGCGTGGGATTAAATAGTAGAGGTCATTTGGTTGGTACTACTGAGTGAACTGAGGCTTGGTATCGTGTACTTGATAAGTTCCCACAACTGCCTGCACCTTTCCAGGGATTTTCTGACCACAATTATCAAAATGATCCCCTGACTGCTCCTTCCGTGATTCCATCTTGACAACCCAAAGTTCTGCAATCCCAAATTCCTGCAATTCTGTAACCACAGTTCCACCCTTGTGGTAGGCATCTCAAACGATCACTGTGTACCTAACTCCCTTGTCCTTTGTTTTCAATTAACCCCTTGTATTTCCTGATGGGATTATGAGCAAATACAGTAGGATAGAAGAATTCTTTAGGCAGCTAATTTATTTATCTTACAAAAGAAATAAAGAAGAAATTAGCCCTGAGGCTTTGTACATAATATTATATAACTCACCTCCTCAGTATAGTCAATAACTGAGGAGGGAGGCTTTGCGCGGGTCGTGTCTCACCCGCATATACCTTGCAGCCAGCCCTTGACCCTATCGAAGGTTTGAGCCAGGCTGCCGGTTCCAAACCCAGGGAGCTGGCCACGCTAGTCGCGTCGTGCGTGGACAAGCGCCCGTAAGTAGCGTACATAGTAGAACACGAATAGCTTCCTCAATAATGAGGATAAAAATACAAAGAAAATTGAGAAAAATAAAGAATTGAAAAGCGCACTGAATAGTACCAAAATCGATATGTTAATACAATATATTGAGATTGTCCTCTCAGGGGTGAATGCAAGTTTGCACCCAACATTTCCTCCTTCCCCTTGTCTTTAGACTGGATGGTAGATAATACAAGGAGTAGTTACATGTATATAACCCCCAGTCAACTGGACTATTTGCCAGTACGAATATCAACTTAATTTGTGTCCTAGTTCTGACTTAGTTTCTAGCTTAATCCTGACTTAGTATCTCATGCATTTCTGACTTTCTAAAATTAGGGAAAGACAATCGAGGAGGGCACAACACATAAGTTAAAGCCAAGTCCCTCTGACTTCGAACACCTGAATGACTAGTCGTACAAGTTTAACACTACAACCAATCACCACCCTAAGTCCCGGCACTTTGTCATCTGCTTTCTGTCCCTTCCGTCCCTTGTCCTTGACCTTTGACCCCCTACATCTTTGGAACTTTGTTTCTCCTATGGAATTCCTTGGGAAACCTATGGAAATCTTTCTGGTATCATTATTTAAGTGCCTGACACATGGATTTAACAGACCTGCCCCATCACTACTCTACCTTCTACCCAAAGCAGAACTCAAATCAATTGACAATTGGGAAAAGCATAATGATGAAGTAGACTATTGCAATCCTAATAAGGAATAGAGTCACATATCCAGATGGAGTCAACATGGATACATTAGCTCTGGTCTCTACTGACAATACGCAATATCAAACAGGTGCAATATCAAACAGGTCTTACAGGTCCACCACCAGTCCATATTGTGGAACAGGTGGCCACCAATGGTCAGTGGTATATTCATTGTTCATAAGAATAATCCTAGGTGGATGAAATGAGAGACAAAGAGTGAGCAAGGCTGGGCATCTTACATTCACATTGTTTAATGTTCATATGCCTGCTGCTGAGTTTACACGGTCAATGTTCATATACCTGCTGCTGATGTTTACATGGTCATATTATATGCAGGAACAACAGACAGACACATTTCTCATAAGTTATTGAGGGTATATACCATAGGTTGGAATTTAGGCAACACAGACGCAGGGTGCTTAGAAGCTAATGGATGGTGGGCTAGTTCCCAGGCACCTGGGCTGATTCTTCAGCCATGGTGTCTGAGGCTTCAGTTGTCTAAGAAGTGGGGTCAGGAGTGGTAGTAATGCGGGCTTTGGTTGCCTTAGGGCATTCAGTGACTTTGTGATTACTGGCAGCACAGAGGAGACACAGGTTGTTATGCATATGTCTTTGTCATTCTGTTGGGAGAAGCTTGCCATCCTTGCCAAGGTTCTTTGCATACTCAGGTGGGTTTGGCTGAGGAGTTTTACTGTCCTTTTTCAATTAGTTTAAATTGTCCTAGTTGCCTCTGTTATCATTACTGTTACATTTCTGGTGGTTGTCCGGGGTGGATCTGTTGCCAGGGTTGTCCAATTTCGAATCTTTCTTCGGCTCATTACAGGAGACTTTGAGGGATGGATGCACTTTGCAGAAGTTCTCCTGCAAGAATTTGTCTAGCTCTCACTGTTTGCTCAGAGAAAGGGTGTAAATGTTATGGTCTGTGTCCCCTAAATCAATCTAACTCAGTTGCATGACTCCCAACAATTTCCAACAACTTTCCGGTTGTGCTCTCAAGAAGACGATCCCCTGCCTACCCATCTACGAATTAGTAGTCTGTCAAGCACTGGAAATGCCAACAATGCATGGGCCGAGTACTATTGATGCTGGTGGGGAATTGGCCAAGTCCAGTAGACCGATTGGGGTGGCTTGGCTTCAATATACTTGTGCATTGTGCCCTACTTTCTGTGCATGCCACTAATTTCAGAGAGAAGAAGAACTCAAGGTGCTGTGTGTCAGCCCAAGTAAGGACTTTAGACAGGAGAAGGGAAGGCAAGAAGGCATATGCCAAGTTGATATTCAGAATGAGGAACTATCTATATACATGTTCTACTTATATAGGTTAAGAACTGAGATGTAGAATCAGGGTGGTGTAAGACATGGAGAAAAGAATAAGGTATGGAGAGCATGTGAGAGTATTGTCCACAATTTCCGAGAATAGAACAATGAGATATCAATGGGAATAAGATAATAAGAGTGCGACCGAGAATAAGACAATAGAATGTGACTGAATATAAAACAATAGAAAACGTCCTAAGGTAAAATGGGCCTAGAAATAAATAATACACAGGTTAGGAATAATGGATAATGAATAAAGGAAGAGTGGATAATGAATAGAGTAGGAGGTGTGAATGATGAATTTACTGAGCCAAGACCGATGTACTAAGTGACTTGTATATGACTTGGTCACCTGTATGTGGAATTGGATGTTGATGTTTGGTCAGTACTATCGAGTGAACCAATGCTTGGTATATGTACTTGACAGTACCTCCTCCTTATGGCTGAACCCATGAAGCCGGTAGGTGGAGTTTGAAAATAGAGTTTTGCATGCCTAATGTGACATCACATTACAAATGTTTAGGGATCGCCACTTTTCTCCTTAACACCAACCAATCACACCACCTCATCAATCATCTAGCAAAACCTATGGGATACGAATTAGACAAGGATGCCTGCATGATTGCCGCCATCAAGCAGAAGAAGGTGGATCGGTAGTGGGAGTGGGAGGAAATTGAGGTGAAAGGAATTGCCAAGGAGAAGGCCAAGGCTGAGGCCAAGGCAAAGGAAAAGGAGGAGGCTGCTGCAAAAGTGGCTGAGGAGAAGAGGAATGAGGATGAGAAGCTGCCACTAATTAGGCAGCAGACAAAGAGGGCACAAAGAAGGTGGCCAATGAAAAACGGGTGGCTGAAGCTGCTGCTAAGGAGGCTGAGGCGACCGAGAAGCAGAGGGTGGAGGAAAAGCAGCAGGAGGTAGGGCAGGATTCCCCTGTCAACGATACAACAGGGACTCCTGAAGATGTGGGAGCCCTAATGATTACCAAGGCGCAGCCAAAAAGTGCACCAACAACACATAAGAGGGGTAGGAGCACTGAGGCAGGGCTGAGCAAAGGCCCAGCATCCTCTGGTGGTGACAAGGGTGGGTGGCTGAGGGGGGCTGAGGTAAGTAATTAATTTTTTATTGATTATTTGAATAGCATAAGGGCAAGGCAAAGGAGCCGTTGTCATCAACTGGTCTGCCCTGCAAGAGGTGTGTCCAGCATTGGGACATATGCAAGGTGTAAAAACCTTGAGACTCTTAATCTTTAGTTGAGGGTGGCAGATAGGGTTTCCTGGGGGTTTCCCACACTATTGTATCTGAGAGTCAGTTGGAGAAAGAGGGGAATATCCTTATAAATTTATTGTGATTTCATCTATATTCATTGCTAGGGAATGTATTGCCCTATAGTGAATCTACTGGGAGCTGAGTCCCGGGTTTACCCTCTACTTAGGTGCTGATCTGGGAAACCGGCCTGGGCACCAAAGTGCCAGTTTATATATTTGTAGTTCTCCCACAAGATTTAATTAATATATAGTAATAGACGATATTATATAGTGTTGGAAACCCAACTGTGGCCTGGTGTTAAGTCCGCATGTCAGGCGCTTAGCTATTACTTCCGAAAGGGCTATCTGGGTTGGCGGGAAGGTCCGTAATGGGGCCGAGGACCGAAGACGGAAGTTAGATGGACTACGGATAGAGACAGAAGCACCGGGAGCTTAGGGTTGGTCGCGGATTGGTTCAATCTGGTCGCTGTAGTGTTCGAGGTCGAAGGGACTTGGCTTCAACTTATGTGTTGCGCCCTCCTCGATTGTCTGTCCCTAATTTCGGAAAGGGGATGGGAGTTTACCGGAAATGAATCGGAAACTAGGTGGTAGACTAAGTCGATATTCGTACTAGCGAACAGTCCAGTCGACTGGAAGACTATATACATGCGACTATCCTTGTACTATCTTTGCCGGTCATAAAACAAGGAGCAGGGGAGTACAAGGGGTCAATATAAAAGAGAAAACAAGGGAGTGAGGTACGCGATGATCCTGCGCATCGGTTATCAAAGTATTGAGTCTTCGGTCGGAGACGGACTCGGGGATGGTGTCTCGGTCGTGATGGGAACAGGAGTAGGGACGCGGTTTCTTGGTCGGACTTGTTGGGAACGGAAACTACGGAAAACAATCCTTCATCCTTTCGGTCGGAAAGGTCTCGGAACAGAGGTGGGTGGTTGTGGGGGTTAGTGTGGGTTGTTGAAAGCATGGGCTATAACACCTGGCCTTACTGTACGACGAGTAGCTGGTGTTCTAGTCCCAAATAGGAAGTATGCACTTGGCGCTTAACCTTCCGTTCAGTGTGAGTGAGTAGGTTTTAGTTGTAGCCTAATGGCTAGTGTGATAGGGGATGAAATGTGTTTTAATTTGTTTTTTTATTTGGTTGTAACTAATTGATGTATTTATATAAAATGGAAAGTGATTAGTAAGATGAAAACTTCACGGAGTGAAGTTTAGAAGCTGGCCTAATGCGGCCATGCATGTGGTACACCTACATATATGCAGTGGAAACTATATAGGTGAAAACTTCATAGGGTAATAGACAGAAATAGAATAGAATAGAAAATAAACTGAATGGAAAACCACATGCCAGTATATCCCCTTCCCAATGTGTCCAAATGATGTGAGCTGGCCCTTGGGGATAGGTATGGGGCTGGGTAGACAGTATGGTGTAAAATATGCTCCTAAATTCATGAGGATATTCGTGAGTGTTCCTTCTGGTGTATAGAACTTCGGTGAATAGTTGCTCCCTAATCTGGGAATGGCTGGGAGAGATACTGCAGTTTTGGTGTTGAAGATATATATAAAATGACTCAATAGTCCCTGGTTCTAACACAAGGTGCCAGGGCCAGGGGCCGCATGCTGGGAATGTAACTGTGTCAAGCATCGGGTACTGACGGACTTCGGTACTGCCGAGGGTTGTTGCTGAAGGGTCAGGCGGACTATGGCCAAGTCCTGCAGGCCAAGAGTAGTGGCGTTGGCTTCAACGTACTCGTGCGTTGCACCCTACTTGCCATGCGTGCCACTGTATTTGCAACAGACAGGTACTCGGGGGGATGCTGAGGATGCCGGCCCGAGTCGAGGACTTAACAGAAGAGAAGAAGGTAGAAGGGCCTAAGCCTAGTCGATACCCAGAATGAAGAAGTATGTACATCCATGTCATATTTATATAGGTTAAGAAGCGACATGTGGAATAAGGAATGTGGGACAACAAGATATGCAGAGCATGTGGTTATTGTCCACAACGGATAAAATTAGAATAAGGAATGCAACGCGGGGATAAGACAATAAAAGATAGGATAATAGGATCGTGATTCAAGGTGGGATAATAGGGAGTGGCCGAGTATAAAACAATGGGGTCGTAACCGAGAATAAGACAAGGACAGGAGGTCCCGAGGTGGGGCGGATCGAGAAACGGGCGGATGGCATGACAGATGTGCTGAACCGAGAACAATGTATCAAGTGATGTGCATGCGGCATGGACACTTGTACGTGGACGTAGGATGGTTGCTCGGTCGGCACTGGCGAATCTCCGGGACCTCGGTACGTGGACTTGACAAACTGGCACAAAGTCAGGTGCAACCTAGCTGTACCACAGTCCTCCAGGACAAAAAGCAAGCCCTTCATACAGGATGATGATGAGGAGATTAAGGTAGAGAGTGAGGAGGAGTGTCATAACCCCACTGAAGTCATTTCCACTCACATATAGACACGGGTGTTTCCTTTACAGGAAGGACCGCACATTACATGGGTAAAGCCTTGTGCCCAAGAAAACCATACAATTCACCTTCTCGCAACCCTTTCCCAGTCTGCAGTATTCTGATTGGAAACCTCAACCTCCGACTGGACATTGTGCCATTAGTGATTGGCACAGGTAACCCCTGGGTATATTATGTCTATCCATACCCGCATGTTATGGGTATGGGTTTTCACAGGTACACTTATATAAGTGAGGTTCAGTGCTTATATAATTGAAATTCGGTGCTAACTTCACTCATATAAGTGAGGTTAGTGCTGAACCTCACTTATATAAGTGTACCTGTGAATTATATAAGCATACCTGCAAAAACCTGCCTGTGGGTATGGGTTTGGACCGGGTTGGAAATCCTGACCCTGACTCTTACCCATGCTACCTGTACCTGCTACCCATGTGGGTTTCCAATACCCGCACCAATCACTATGTGCTATCAATTACCAGTTGAGAACTTTGCCCGACCCTCATTGATAAGCACCCTTTAATTTCCATCTCTTTAACTTTGCAGATCAACCCAACTCTGCTTGATGGTTCCTAATTTGGAAGTATATTAGATCTTGCTCAAGATTCCGTTCATATCCCATAGCAGCTTAATCTCAAAGCTTGCTCAAGCCCCTTGTACTTTCACCTCCTTGTTCTTTTGACCAGCCTTTCCCCATTCATGTTCCCCTTGTTCTGGGTCACTAAGTCCTACTAGAATTTGAAATATGTACAAGTATAAATATGCATATAATGTAGAAGTTCAGTAGTCTGATAATCAACTTAGAATTCAACCAGCAAAACTTGCTCACTCTCCAAGCTTCATCATACCCTTCAAACTTTCATCAAATAGGTTTCCAAAACCTCGCTCCACTCAACCTCTGCCTGAAGTGAGGGATCAACTAGATTGGAAGGCACAGCACATGAGCTGAAGCCAAGGCCCATGCCCAAACCTCTGCAAAGTTTCAACTCGCTGAGCTTTAAGTGCTAAGAACCTCACCACTTGTGTTCTTAACAGTATTATCAGACTCACACCCCACCTCATTATTAGCATGTCTACAATGACCACTCGTTCTAGTGCACATGCCGTAAGGCAGAACACCACTCTGGGACCCTCAAGTCAGTTACAGGCAATCTCGGAATAACAACAACTTTCAGAACAACTAGAGGACATCAGATCCATCCACACCCTTGACACCGGAGAAGCAGTTCCCAGTGGGGATGGTGGACAAGGCACCCCTCCACCACCTGATGGTGATGATAACGACCCACCTGACAATGATGCTCCAGACAATGATGCCCACAAACCCAGTGATGATGAGCTCATCAAAAGAGCACTCCTGCACATGGCACAACCTCAGCCTCAGGACTTGAACTCTTGAGCCAAAATTCATGATCCTGAGGTTTACAATGGCATGGACCAAGCTAAGCTCCATCCTTTCTTCCTTCAGTGCATGCTGAGCTTCCACAACCACCCATCTGCCTTCAAAACAGATGTGTCAAAGATTTAGTATGCCATCTCGTACCTCTTGGGACCAGCCCTCCAATACTTCAAACCCACCATCCTTGGTGAGATCTATTCAGAGCCCTCATGGCTCACCAACTGGAAGGATTTCCACTCTGAACTCAAAGCAAACTTTAGACCATTCAATAATGCTGTGCAAGCAGAAATTGAACTTGAAAAAATATTCATGAAGGAACATCATAAAGTCACACAGTACTTCATTGACTTTTCCTGTGCATCCACTTGCACCCAGTGGAATGATGCCACCCTCACTCATGTGGCATACAAAGGTCTGGCCAAAAGAATCAAGGACAGCCTCCTGCATTTCCCCCACTTCAAGTCCCTCACTGAGCTTCAACAGTTCACGTCGGAAATTGACAGTAGATATTGGGAACACAAGGAGTACAAAAGCCTTGCAAATCCAAATCGAGGTTTGACTTACCAAACAACACATGCCAACCTCCTACCATTTTCACTCCTGGTCTTGAAAGTGATACACAGGGCAGCAGTGAGAGTAGCCTGCCTACTTCACAGCCATCCCCTAGACATGAAGGTGTGGAAAGCTGCAAAAAGATACATGAGATGACACCACTTCCCCCTTCATGAGATTATGCATGCTTATGGCCTAGAACCAGACAAAATGGATAAGATCCAGATGGTGGTGTATGGACCCAAATAAGCCCTGGCTTCAGCATGGAAATCTCACAGGACAAGAAACAGGCCATAGCACAGATCATAGTGGAGACTGCAGAAGTAATCGTCTTTTTGGATGAGTCATGTATAGAAGGAGGAGTGGGGGCAGCGGCCGTCCTTTACAGGAATGGGAAAGAGATGAGGTTGGTGCAGCTATTTATGGGGCTGGAAAGTGAGCATATGGTCTTTGAGGCAGAGCTAGTAGGGGCAGCAATAGGGGCCAAAATGCTAAACACAGAGAGGGGAAGGAGATATACAATGGCACTGGACAACCAGGTGGTGATTTGAATGACCCTGAGGGAAAGGACAACTTCGGGGCAATACCTGATTAATGCACTGCATAGGCAGATCCAGGGGGTTGTCAAGCAACAGTCAGGAGTAAAGATAGTGATGATGTGGGTACCGGGACATGAGGGGGTAGAGGGGAATGAGAGAGCCGATGTGGAGGCCAAGAAAGCAGTGAAGGGAGAGACCGGTGAGGAATGGGATATACCTATTGAGTGCCGGGGGGTCTTACCAATAATCAGGATGGCTGAGATCCAAAGACATAATGCGAAGCTCAAACAGGAAGCTCAACCCACTTTCGCCAGGTCCCCCAGAACCCAGTATGCCATCAGCAGCTTTCTCAAAAGTCACCACAGACATGCTGTGCTGACACATGAGTCTACTAATACAACTTAGGATGGAACACATAACTTTAACCAGGCACCTACACAGAATAGGCAAGGCATAATCACCCATGTACCTGGCATGCAGGAGCATGCAAGAGATGGTGCACCATTACTTGTTTTGATGCCTAGCGTACATAGTGCAGAGGAAACAACTGGAGAAGAACATAGGGAGAGGAGCGTACTCCATGAGGATACTGCTAGCAGGGCACAAAGGGATGGAACATCTATTCGCATACATACAGAGCACAGGAAGGTTCGAGAGGACACACAGAGAACTTTCAATGCAAGAGGAAAAGGGCCAAGGAGTAGAGAGGTGAAAGAAGAGGAAGTCTGGTAGGAGTGGGTGAACCAGCGCATCATATCACGCTCACACAGGCACGGACAAACTCGGGGCTTTTCCCGACGAGGATAAGCAGAGACAGAGGTCGAAAGGAGGGAAATGAAAAACAATAGTTAGCGAATGTATTCACCGTCCGAAATTGGGTTTTAAGGAAAAGCAGAGTTGGCTGTCTTGAGCCTTTCCTTAAGTCTGAGTGGCAGAAACTGGCCAATCGGACTGGGGGGATTTTGGTTCATGGTGGTGGTGTAGGTCCAAGAGCTGTCCTTATTCAATCAGATAGGTCAGTTGGTCGTTTTCCTTAATGAAAGGTTTTTTTGACGGCATCGTTCCATTTGAGAGGTTTTGCAAATTTGTGCAGACATGGCAGTGGAACAACAACTGGAACTCACTAGAAAAGGAGTGTATATGTAGCTTATCAAACTAAATAAAAAACTGTTACACTAGCTTTGACGAGGAGGCGAGGGAATGAATAAACGGGACAGTTCAGGGAGATCATTGTGTCAGCGGTTGTGGTGGCATAGTTGTCATATTCGCTCCACTCTCCAGCAGGTAGCGAACGATGTCCGGGTGGCCACCAACTGAGGCAGCTTGTAGCGCGGTGCCATAGGATCCTCCCTGCACATTGACATCCGCTGCTTTGTCAATCAATAGCCGAACGATTGTCTCATGACCTCTTGACGCCGCCGCCTGCAGTGCACTCCCATATTCTCCTGCTACAATATTGATATCCACTCCTCTCTCTAGCAGATAGCAAACGATGCCCTGGTGGCCAGCAAACGAGGCCGCTTGCAGCGCGGTGCCATAGTATCCTCCCTGCACATTGACATCCGCTGTCTTCTCGATCAATAGCCAGACGATCGTCTCATGACCTTGGAACGCCGCCGCTTGCAGTGCACTCCCAAATTTTCCTGTGGCCACATTGATATCCGCTCCTCTCTCTAGCAGGTAGCAAACGATGCCCTGGTGGCCGCCATACGAGGCCGCCTGCAGCGCGGTGCCATACTCCCCTCCCTGCACGTTGACATCCGCTGTTTTCTCGATCAATAGCCGGACGATAATCTCATGACCTCTTAATGCCGCCGCTTGCAGTGCACTCCCAAATGTTCCTGCCACGACATTGATATCCGCTCCTCTCTCTAGCAGGTAGCAAACGATGCCCTGGTGGCCGCCAAATGAGGCTGCCGGCAGCGCGGTGCCATAGTATCCTCCTTGCACGTTGACATCCGCTGCCTTGTCGATCAATAGCTGAACGATCATCTCATGACCTTGTAATGCAGCCGCTTGCAGTGCACTCCCGTATTCTCCTGCCACCACATTGATATCCGCTCCTCTCTCTAGCAAGTAGCAAACGATGCCCTGGTGGCCGCGATATGAGGCTGCTTGCAGTGCGGTGCCATGCCTTCCTCCTTGCACGTTTACATTCGCTGCTCTGTCGATCAATAGCCGAACGATCGTCTCATGACCCGTTAACGCTGCCGCCTGCAGTGCACTCCCGCATCGTCCTGCCACCACATTGATATCCGCTCCTCTCTCTAGCAGGTAGCGAACGATGTTCTGGTAGCCACACAATGAAGCCGCCTGCAGCGCGGTGCCATTGTTCCCTCCCTGAATGTTGACATCCGCTCCCTTGGCGATCAATAGCCAAACGATCGTCTCATGACCTTCTAACGCCGCCGCCTGCAGTGCACTCCCGTATTCTCCTGCCACCACATTGATATCTGCTCCTCTCTCTAGCAGGTAGCGAACGATGTCCGGGTGGCCACCAGATGAGGCCGCTTGCAGCACGGTGCCATAGTATCCTCCCTGCACGTTGACATCTGCTGCCTTGTCGATCAATAGTCGAACGATCGTCTCATGACCCTCTAACGCCGCCGCCTGCAGTGCACTCCCGTATTCTCCAGCCACCACATTGATATCCGCTCCTCTCTCTAGCAGGTAGCGAACTATGCCCTGGTGGCCGCCAAATGAAGCCGCCTGCAACGCGGTGCCATACTCTCCTCCCTGCACGTTCACATCCACTGCTCTATCGATCAATAGCTGAACGATCATCTCATGACCTTGTAACGCAGCCGCTTGCAGTGCACTCCCGGATTCTCCAGCCACCACATTGATATCGGCTCCTGTGTCTAGCAGGTAGCGAACGATGTTCTGGTTGCCATTAACTGAAGCCGCCTGCGGCGCGGTGCCGTAGTATCCTCCCTGCACGTTCACATTCGCTGCTTGGTTGATCAATAGCCGAACAATCGTCTCATGACCTCTTGACGCCGCCGCCTGCAGTGCACTCCC
>QLPI01003605.1:0-16960 GCA_003314275.1 Chroogomphus rutilus | reverse complement strand
CGTATTCTCCTGCCACCACATTGATATCGGCTCCTGTGTCTAGCAGATAGCAAACGATGTTCTGGTTGCCATTAACTGAAGCCGCCTGCAGCGCAGTGCCATACTCCCCTCCCTGCACGTTGACATCCGCTGTCTTCTCGATCAATAGCCGGACGATCCTCTCATGACCTTCTAATGCTGCCGCCTGCAGTGCACTCCCATATTCTCCTGCCACCACATTGATATCGGCTCCTGTGTCTAGCAGGTAGCGAACGATGCCCTGGTGGCCGCCATATGAGGCCGCTTGCAGCACGGTGCCATAGTATCCTCCCTGCACGTTGACATCTGCTGCCTTGTCGATCAATAGCCGGACAATCGCCTCATGACCCTCTAACGCCGCCGCTTGCAGTGCACTCCCGTATTCTCCTGCCGCCACATTGATATCCGCTCCTCTCTCTAGCAGGTAGCAAACGATGTCCGGGTGGCCACCAAATGAAGCCGCTTGCAGCGCAGTGCCATAGTATCCTCCCTGCACGTTGACATCCGCTGCCTTGTCGATCAATAGCCGAACGATCGTCTCATGACCTTGTAACGCCGCAGCTTGCAAAGCACAGCCAAATTCCCCTCCTCGCATGTTCACTTCCGCTCCGTTGGTTAGGAGCAAGCGAACTATGTTCTCGTGACCGTGAAACGATGCCACCTGTAGGACACTACCCCAATTACCTTGTTGGATGTTCACCTCTGCACCACCGTCTAGGAGATTTTCGACCGCTCTTTTCAACCCGGCACTTGAAACATAATACAAAGGAGTACACTTTTCAGGGAATCGGCTCCAGTCATCATCCGGATTGTAAAGTGTCAGCCAATTCGTATACACGGCATTGGTTTGAAGAAGGTCCATCGTTAACCCATGTAAACTATTCGATTCACTATCACCTGACTTAGCGTGGTACATCCAATTTCTCGCAGCATATTTAGATAATGGATAGGAGCTTCGGGTACTCGGCTGTATGCATCCAGGCTGATCGAATTGCAGCAGGTACACAAGACACATTCTAGCGATGGATGTATCGGAAATACTTGTGTTTAAGTGATAGAAAGAAAACTTGTCGTGTTGACTGAGATAGTCCGAGGTGAGATATTCCCGAACGGAGAAATGGGCCAGCGTGAGTGTTGCTGCTCGAGGAAAGCGTTTCCAATGTGAGGCAATGTTTCCTTCCTCGTTATTGACATCGGGTCTGGAAGGGGTCGCGGCATCTGGGAAGTTAATGATAACTAAACTAGAACACATGGTTAGAAGTTTTTGCGAATCCAGAGGGCGTCGTCCTGGTTTGTAAATATCACCGTCTGTTGAGTCAGGATCTGTAGCCAGTACTTCAATGGCTTCTCGAAGTGATATCGTTCTGTAGGAAAATGTAAGCCACTGCAAGATCCTGAGAGCTCCCTGGCTGTGTTGCTGGCGAATGTTTGAGAGAATTCGATCGTATGTCTCATATAGACCGACCGGGAGTGACTCCAATGCCCCCATCAGGTCGTCGTGCGTAAAGCAGTCTCGTAGTGCATCTAACTGACAAGCTACCCATCGAAACCTTAGCAATATATTAGTTAGTAAAACCTTCCGAAAAGACAGATAGACCACTTTACATTCCATGAGCCCCCTTAGTTAGAACATCCTTGATTTTCTCCCTCTCCTCTTCAGAGTACATACCAAACTCGCCATTATCCTCCAATGTTTTGGATACATGTAGATGAATGTCACCGTCGACAAGGATGTGGTCCATGGGTACAAGATGTGAAACAAGGGGGTTCAGCATTCTTGTGATATCATCTTCCTGCCGACTTGTTGCCAACAAGTGTAATGGACCAAGTCCCCAGCCATGTATCTCTTTGAGACATTTTAGAAAATCACGGCGGTCGTGACATTCATCAAGCGCATCGAAAACGATGTACACATGGTCAAAGCTCTGAATTATGAATTTCAGAGTTGAAATTAAATCTTCAAGAGAGGGAGATCGGGGACCGGTCGCATTCTCAAAAAATAATTTCTCCAATGCATCAGGGGTGTGCGTGCATTGCGAGTATAGCTGCTTAATAATAGACAGAAGCACAGTGTCTGGACGTATGTCCATGTTGCGGAACTCGAAGTAATAATAGGCATATGCCAACGAGGGGCCTGCCTCGCAGTGACGAACAATCTCTTCGATGATAGTAGAACTAATCAATATGTGTTAAACATGTTCTTAGATACAACTGGTCTACGCACCATAAGATCGTTTTGCCAGCGCCAGCTGCACTAGTCTGTCAGTGGGAGAAGCGGACTTACAAGAAACGCAGTAGAAAACGTACGCATGCCGTGGAGCCACAGGAACGAGTTGGCCTTGAGTTTCCATTCATTGAAGCTTCCTCCCTGCAAAAACCACAATCCAGTCGTTTCTTGTCGCTCCTTTCGAGCACGAGCATGTTTTGATCGGGAGTCAGGACCCGCAAGCCAACCATCTATCTGCTGTCGACGTTCGTCTGTTTGAAGTATTTGTATATCAGGTTCGCGCGCACGCTGATGTACAAACTAGGCTGCCACCTGGCAAAGAATGAATGGATACATAGCACTTGTACTTACCATGTGTTGAGTTAGAGTTCATATAGGCTCTATTCTGCAAGGACACATTTCCACCAACATCTTCAACACAAATCGAAATTAGCGCAAAGTTTTTGAGCTCGAAATGTCAACAGGTAACATACGAAAGATGACATTGGACAAAGTAGAATTGAAGCCCGGTGACGACGCCACTTGTGGTTGATTTGGATCAAATACAGAAGCCTGAGTTCGTCGATCCATGGGCACGATAAGAATTCCAATAGTTGTCTGTTGTTAAGGGCTGAGAGGTAGAGGGAGGTCACTCGACGTCAGATAAGCTTTTCATCCACGCACAGCCTCCCGAAGCCGCAGCAGCGCCTATTACGGCAGCGCACAGCGACAGAAAAGCTGTGTCGCCTTGCAATAAGCAGCGTATTCGTTGGAGAATCGGCTCTATGAACGATGAGGCTCATGAACTAGGAGAATAGCATACCATGGACTTGACAAAATTCCAACAACCCTATCCCACCCCACAACAATGACACTGCTTATCCCTCTACCCAGCCAGGGTTACGGAACAGATCAGGCATCCTCACCGAGAACAGCACTACCCTCACACCGTTTGTTGTTTATCATTGCATCCTGTCCTACTCAATAATCATTGAAAGATCTTCCTCTCCTTTGAAAATTTTAACCAATCTATCGACGCGACGATTTATTGTGTTGATCGAAAGGGCGCCATCGATCTTGCGCAATTACCGCGACCGATTTACTTCCCAGTAACTTATCCGTTACCACACATATCACGCCACACTGACGCCCAAAGGATGCGATTTGTTTATCATACCAATAAGACTTTCCCCGCCGATCGTGTACAATCACTGAGACCAAGCCTAATATGGTTCCGATACATCTTCCGGTGCCACACCACCGCCACAGGGTGGATTGTATGACCTAGTTAGCGCTTGGGGTTCAGTCGGAATTGACGATCGATTTAATAGTAACTGATCCGTTACCCCACATATCACGTCATGCCGACGCCAAATGGAAGCAATCTGTTTATCATGCTAATAAGAGTTTCCCCGCCGATCGTGCCCAATCGCCGAGACCAAGCCTAATATGACTCCGATACTTCTTACCGTGCTATACCAACACCACAGGGTGGATTGTATGACCTGGATAGCGCTCAGGATTCAGTCGGAATTGACTGTGGTTGAGAATGTCCTACATTATTACGACATCTGGTGACCCCAAACGATGACCCCATGAACCCCATGTTTCTTCATTTAGTCCCGATCAGACCAATCAAGGTTGCTCAATGACGGAGCAGGAGCATGGGCAGCCTTCCTCGGAAGTAGGACGGATTGATCCGGTCGCCCTGGAATGCCCATTTCTCTCAGTCGCTTGTACTGATGAAGGGGGATCACAGAAAGGAGATTATATCATATTAGACCTGGTCACTATCGGACAACACCATCCTGATGCCTGATTGTATACTTTTATTCTGGATCGTTTGCCAAGTCTAGGTCATGCCAACCAGGGTTGCGCCACCGATCGTGATCAATCACTGAGGCCAAACCCGATCAAACTCAGAGTGAGCAGGAGTTCGTCTGTTAACCCACCATGTAGATGCTAAATCAGAGTGAGCTGGATTTGATCCGGTACATCACAACTGAAAAACCTACATGGAGGCCACACATTCTATGATATATGGTCCCCTCATTATTATTAGGGAGAAAGTTTATGGAGGTCAGGTTGGGCTTGGATTAGGGAGAAGTTGATGAGATATGACCCTGGTTTTTATAAAGATGCCAAATTGTCATCCACCTCTATCAGAGAACTTTATGACCGCAAAGGTATGACCACAGAGATCAGATAAGTTCCACCTGATTGGCCTTGGTATGTGCTGGAGTTCATCTGAGATCCTTTCTGCTACACAAGTATTATTCCATTGGGACCTAGTCAAGTGTTCTTTGGTGTGTTATGGTATTCCATTCTGACTCCATTATTTAACCTTTATTTTTAATTATGATTGAAATATTCAGACTTAACCCCTCAAATCACATCAGCAAAATTGCCTCAATCTTGTCAGTACATATATACCTATATAAGGACTATAAGTGTTAAATCCACGTGCCAGCACTTAGCTAGAGGCTTCCGGAACGGTTTCCAGAGGGTTCCAAATGATTTCCGAAGGGGGGTTCATACTCCAGGGATAGAGGGACTAAAGGTCGCAGGTTCAGGATTGGAATCGGAATGGGGATGGAAAGATGGGAAGCACCAGGGGTCTTAGGACTGTTCACGGTATAGAGTGGTACGAATGGTTCTAGGTCGCAGGGACTTGGCTTCAACTTATGTGTTGCGCCCTCCTCGATCGTCTGTCCCTAATTTCAGAAAGTCAGAAAGTTTACCGGAACTGAATCGGAAACTACGACACAGAATTAAGTCAATATTCATACTGGTGAATAGTCCAGTCGACTGGTGACTTATATACATGTATCTAGTCTTGTACTATCTTTTACCAAGTAAAAACAAGGGGGGAAGAGAGTACAAGGGGCAATATAGAATGAAGAACAAGGGAGTGAGGTATGCGATGATCCTGTACGTTGTTTATCAAAAGAGCGGAACCTTGGCTTTGGAATCTTTGGAGGTCCAGGAATGCAGAACCTCAGGTTGATGCATCAGAATCCAGAAAGCAGTTATTTGGGCTTTGAATGGTCGGAAAGGTCCTGGAAACAGTGCGGGTGGTTGTTGTTGGAATCTGAGACTGTGCGCCATTGTTTTCCTACATTGGGATCTGAGACTGCACATTATTGTATTCCCGTACAATAACACTTATTGTTATTGTTGGGTGCAAACTAGCATCTCACCCCTGAGAGACCAACCTCAATACACTGTATTATTATATCGATTTCGGTACCATTCAGTGCGCTTTTAATCTCTGAATTTTTCTCAATTTTATTTGTATTTTTACCCTCATTATTGAGGGAGTTATTTGTATTCTACTATGTACGCTACTTACGGGCGCTTGTCCACGCACAACGCGACTAGCGTGGCCAGCTCCCTGGATTTGGAACCGGCAGCCTGGCTCAAACCTTCGATAGGGTCAAGGGCTGGCTGCAAGGTATATGCGGGTGAGACACAACCTGCGCATATCCTCCCTCCTCAGTTATTGACTATACTGAGGAGGTGAGTTGTATAGTATTATGTACAAAGCCTCAGGGCTAATTTCTCTTTTATTTCTTTTGTAAGATAAATAAAATAGGTATATTTTCGAATATACATCTGAGTTATTGACTATACTGAGGAGATAAATAAAATAGCTGCCTAAAGAATTCTTCAATCCTACTGTACTTGCTCATAATCTCATCAGTTATAACATCCACAGTGCCACACAGTTATGGTATATAAGACACAGTAGTTAGTTCTCATTCCCTCAGTCACGCTAGTTACACGACTGAGGTGAGATATCTGTTGATATGTTGTACACTTATACTTACATTCATTCCCTGTATAGTTATATCCAGGTATCAATATTATACTAAGTTGCGCTAGTTACACGACTGAGTTATATCCAGAATTCTACAGGTTATGGGCTTCCCGTCCACACTCTAAAACAAAATACATTCCTACAGTGTGAAGAAACAACCATCAAATAACAGAATGGCAGAAATTAAACTGAAAAATGTTAGGATACTCACTGCTGATGGCTGGACATTATGGTCCAGAAAATGTCGATCTGTCCTTAGAAGCTATGGCTTATGGACCTACATTGAAGGAATGGACAGCAAACCCCCAACGGACACTACAAAACTTGACGAATGGACCCGTATGAATGATCGCATTGTCGGTGCCCTCTGCCAAGTTGTAGACAATTCACTATCCCAGGAAATTGAGAGTCTGCCCACTGCACAAGAGGCTTGGGAACGCTTAAAAGCAAAGACTTACCAAAGCGGCGCTATATCAAAATTCAATGCTCTGCAGACAGCAATGCGCACCCGCTTCACTACAGTGGATAGTGTCAATGTTACGATTGCAGACCTGAAAGACTTAATTGAAATCATATATGATACAGCACCACCCACCAAAGAAGAAATGGCCATTACCCTATATCTGCATGCAATGATGGATGGGGAGTTTGACTGGCTTAGAAAAATCATGATAGGGAATATGACCTCCTCGCCCAAAACATTCAAGCCTGACGAAATTACCCGTCATCTTGAAATTGAGGCTCTGGAGACCCGGCATCGTGATTCAATCAAAGCAGGAGAAAAATTACTTGCTGCAAAACACCAAAAAACACAAAAACACACCACTTCTACAAAATGCACCAACTGTCAATGCTCTGGTCATGATATTGAAAAATGCTGGGCAGAAGGTAGAGGAAGTGCAGGAAAAGCACCCGAATGGTGGAAAAAGGCAAATGAAAAAGGAAATGATCAGAAAGGAAAAGGGAAGAGTAAGGAACAAGCTCATGCTGCTGTGACAGAAATATCTGAAGACAGTGGCTCTGACTCCTGTGCCATCCTCCATGAACTCCCTACCTGTTCAGTTGACTGGAACGACACCATAGCATCATCAACTGACTGTGCCGCTACTGCCTACTCCACCCCATATATCTTTGACTCCAGTGCTACCAGCCACTGTTCACCACATCAGGAGGATTTTACAGAACTTCACCAGATTCCATCCTGGGAAATCCGGGGCATTAATGGTTCTACTGTCTCTGCTGTTGCCATGGGCACTGTCCACATCTGGTGTGGAAAAGGGCATCACCTGGTATTAAAGGATACACTGTTCATCCCTGATGTCAAACTACGCCTCATATCGGTTGGTTGCCTCAGTGATGATGGCTTTAATGCGACCTTTACTCCATCCGAGTGTTCTATTCTATGAGGCAAGAAACTCATTGTTAAAGGCAGGTGGTATGCAAAAGGGCTATATACCTTGACTGACCGCACCTCTGTTGAACATGCTCATGTTGCTCGTGCCATCCCTGGGCTAGACACTTGGCACTGTCGTCTGGGACATGTGAACTATTCAGCAATCATTCACATGGCTGAAAAACAACTTGCTATAGGTATGCCTACCAGCCTTCATCTCCTTCCATAGGTCTGTGAACATTGCATCCTTGCCAAGCAGGCTAGGACACCGATTCCTAAAGTAAGAGAAGGGGGAAGAGCCAAGCAGCGGCTAGAAAAGGTGTTCTCTGATATTACAGGACCAGAGATAGTACAAACCCCTGAAGGTGAACGATACACATTAAACTTTATAGATGATTGCTCTGATAAAGTTTGGGCCTACCTGCTGAAACAAAAAAATGAAGCCGTGAATTGCTACAAGGAATGGTTAGCATTGGTAGAACGTGAAACCGGAGAAAAGGTCAACATACTTCGCACAGACAATGGGGGAGAATATACCTCAAGAGAATTTGAATCATACTTATGGAACCAAGGTGTCAATCACCAGGTAACAGCACCATATACCTCCACCCAAAATGGAAAGGCAGAACGACTCCATCGGACTCTCTTCAACCATGCACGAGGTATGATGTCAGAAAACCAATTCCTATCTAAACTTTGGGGAGAATGTGTATTAACTGCAGCCTACCTGAAGGACTGAACACCTACCCGAACATTGAAAGACAAAACTCTGTATGAGGCATACTATGGAGTTAGACCCAATGTATCGCACCTCAGAGAGATAGGATGCAGGGCATTCATACTCAAGATGCCAGGACAAGATCTAAAATTCACAACTGCTCAGTAGAAGGAATACTCGTTGGATACTCAAGAAACTCGAAGGCTTACCGTTGCTACTACCCAAAACAGGTCGAATAATTACAACAAGGAATGTTGTCTTCATTGAATCAAAAGACAACCATCCTCGAGTTTATAGACCAGGTGTGCAGGTTGGAGGAGCAGGAGAAGAGGATTCAGAGGATGATCCTTTCCAGAAAATGACAATCAAGACAAATAGAGGGGACATGGATGATAGAGACATTGCACAAAGAAGGGGAGAGATCCAATCAAATAATGAGCAACAATCAAATGAAGAAGAAGGAGTGACTCACCAGCGCAAATCAAAACGCATTCCTAAACCTTCAGCAGCAGGCGCCGCAATGAAAGGAATACCCTATGAAACACGACTAGAAAGGGCAAAAAGAGAAATAAAAGAACAGAGAGGATATCAAACACTCAATGACACTGTTCATGTCCTTGAGGACATGATTGTGGTTGCAACTGATAAAGAAATTGATGAGCTGCTAGGTGTAGCTGAAGATGATCCTAGGACCTACCGAGATGCAACACAAGCCTATGATGCAGCAGAATGGGAAACCAGCTATGACGATGAACTGGAATCCATGTATTGCCACAATGTATGGACCCTGATACCATGAAAAGATGTACCACATGGGCGTCGAATCCTTGGATGTCGAACAGTATTCCTACGGAAAAGAGATGAGCACAATAATGTGTCAAGGTGGAAGACTAGAATTGTTGCAAAAGGGTACTCACAAGTCGAGGGTGTCGATCATACTGACACATTTGCCCCTGTTGCACGTTTGGAATCCGTACGCACCGTATTAGGATCGGCTGCATCCTTGGACTGGAAAGTGAACCAGTTTGATGTCAAGACGGTGTTCCTACATGGCGACTTGACAGAAGAAATCTTTATGGAGCAACCCGAAGGCCGTAAAATAAAAGGGAAAGAAGATTGGATATGTAAACTCAACAAGTCCCTATATGGCCTACGCCAAGCAGGCCGCTGCTGGTACACCCGACTCTATGATGAAATGTGCCGTGCTGGATTCACTAGGATAAGTGTTGACCACAGCATGTTCCTAAAAGAAGGCAAAAAGGGTCAGATCATAGTTACCGTGCATGTTGATGATATGGCTGCTGAAGCCAGCAACTCAGAGACACTCACTGAAATGGTCACAGATCTACGGCAAATCATCGATGTTGTCGATATGGGACCTATTAAATGGTTCCTTGGTATGGCTATAACTCATGACCATCGTGCACGTAAGGTAGAAGACAAACGGTTTCCGCTACATCACGTGACCGTGACATTGTCACGGTCACAGCGCAAAAATTTTCATCATCCAAAAAAAATTGAAAAAAAATTGTATTCTGCTATAGAAGATGGCAATTTTTTTGGAAAAAATGATTGTGCCACACTATACAATATGAGCCTTGTCTAACTCAGCTAGAATAGTATCTGGCAAGGTACGGTGACCTCTGTACTTCCGACTGGCCCAAGCTGCTTGACTACCTGTGAGGCCTTTCTGATATGCATCCATAAACCGTAATGATCTTGTGGAGAATCTGAAAGAAACAAGTATCAATGACTGAATGAAACAGGATAAAAATGCATTGGGAGTATGACAGATACATAAGTGTATGACATACCTTCTCATTGAATCCAAAGGCATAGCATTCAGAGCAAGAATAACATTTCTTTCAAGATCAGCTTCTGATGATGATGCAGGAAACTCGCGGTACACCCTCTTAGCAAATCCCCAGCATTGTTCAATGAAGCTGACCTCACAATGGAATTTTGGATAGAAAATCATCTGGTACCCATGTGATTCAACAAGCTCAAGTTTGGATTTCTGCCCAACAAAATCTGGTTCATTGAATAGAATCCAACGGCAACAGCAGTTAGTTTGTCCAGGTACACACTTGAACTGTTGGCATTGTGCCAATAAGTGTGTGGGATCTAGCAGATGTGCTCCATGATCAATACGTTCCTGGATAATTATGCGCATGCCTTTAAACAAACCAGCCTGTGGATGGCCAATTGGAAAATACAATGATTGTGGGGTGCCATCAAGAAATCGCCCATCCTGCATTGGGACTTTGTGCACTGTGCCATTGGGATCTTTGACACTGCATAGGAAGTTGGAGGCTGCATCCTTAGGAGGTTTGACAGTCATGTGCTTGGCTGAAAGTGCATCTGAGCAATGAGCTGTGTGAGTTTTTGCATTGTCATAAAAAAACACATGTGTGTCATCCAGGTAATCCTCTTCCAGAATGTCCATAGCTTGATTTGCCTGTTTAAGGATTTCATCATTGTGTCAAGTCCACGTACCAAGGTCCCGGATATTCACCAGTGCCAACCGAGCAACCATCCTACATCCACGTACAAGTGTCCACGCCGCATGCACGTCACTTGATACCATGTTCTCGGTTCAGCACATCCGTCATACCATCCGCATGTTTCTCGAATCCGCCCCACCTCGGTACTTCCTACCCCTTGTATTATCTGCAGTTACAGTCATTGTTTTATACTCAGCCACTCCCTATTGTCCCATCTCGAATCACGATCCTATTATCCTGTCTTTTATTGTTCTGCCCCCGTTTTGCATTCCTTGTTCTAATTTTGTTCATTGTGGACAACAACCACATGCTCTGCATACCTTGTTGTCCCACATTCCTTATTCCACATGTCGCTTCTTAACCTATATAAGTAGGACATGGATGTACATACTTCCTCATTCTGGGTATCGACTAGGCTTAGGCCCTTCTACCTTCTTCTCTTCTGTTAAGTCCTCGACTCGGGCCGGCATCTTCAGCATCCCCTGAGTATCTGTCTGTTGCAAATACAGTGGCACGCACGGCAAGTAGGGCGCAACGCACGAGTACGTTGAAGCCAATGCCACTACTCTTGGCCTGCAGGACTTGGCCATAGTCCGCCCGACCTTTCGACAACACCCCTCGGCAGTACCGAAGTCCGTCAGTATCCGACTCCTGACACATTGGTGAAGTAACCATCACGATTCTTTCCTGCTTTGAACATAACTCTAGTACTGTCATTGCTGATAATTCTTGATAAGCATGTTGTTTTCTTTGCAATATTGCTGGCAACTGACTCACCTATTTTTTGCTTGCAACCAGCCATAGTCTGGTGACACAAAATCTGCAACCATTTGTGATAGCCCTTCACCTTTTGCATATGGTTTTGTACTCTCGCTTGAGTGAACCCAATGTAGAACACGACGATCATGTGCATAAAAGGTTGACTCATCATGCACCCAGGTTACAACAGGCTTATCCAGGCCTTTGGCTGCCTTCCAAGTGGTTTCAAGTGTGCCATCCTTAGTCCATTGGCGCATATGGGGTTGGATAGAGGCCACAAATGGGAGAAAGATATTTTGTCGGTAAGCAACAACATCTTTACGCTCATGGCTATCCTTATATTGACCTTTTGGCTCTTTCATCCAACGGTAATCCATTTTGGCCATCCACCTGCATGCTGTTCGTTCAGAAATCGACTTTTTCAAGTTAAGCTGCTCCTTCATTTCTGGTGTATGAAGGAACTGAACCACATCCATGGCACAGACATACTTGCCTTTTGATTGCAAATGCAAACAGATTTCTTGTGCCAAATCTTCATCCTCCAGAATTGTTGAATTGAATTTCCCATATTCATGTTCTGGTAGGTTTGTTGGATCACTGATGAAATTGTGTGTCCACTCACGTAGCCGTCTTGCCATCCATTCTGGATTCTTGCCTGCAATGCTTGCTGCTTGCTTGGATGCTGCAATCCATCCTTGATATCCATTAAAGCGATAAATGTGGAGGAAGTTACCCATTAGCTTGAGGCGTGTGCGAAGTGTGTAATCAAAGCCTGGGTCCATATAGCCATCACCTGTCTTCCTTTCTGGTCGCAGAATTTGCTTAAGATCTGAAATTCGTAGGTTGACAAGGTCAGGATCTGATGGTGGTGTAAATAGTTGTGATGGAGTCCACTTTGGGATTGTTTCAACATTGTCCTGAACAATGTCAGGAATGTCGCCCAGGTTATCCTCCTCTCGCTCTGGCCCATTAACTTGGGTAACCATAGGTATGTCATCTTCTTCCCTATCTGTGGTATCCAATGTTATACTCCCTTGATCTGAATCTGAATCTATTTCGACTTTCTTGAGAGCAGGTGGCTGCTTTGATGACATGCCACCAAGAAGGACACGTATATCACCAAAACCTCTATCCTGCATTTTTGCTGTCCAGTCCCATTGCTTCTTTTTATTGTGCTGTTGTGTTCGTATGGATTGGACTGTGCCTTTTTTCTTGTATGGTCCCCGTTGCTTAGTTTTGTCACTGTTTTGCGATCCAAACAATTTTCCCAATTGTTTTTTCCCTTTTGCAAGCCACTTCTCAAGGCCATTGTGTCCACAGACAGCAGAGACAAAGTGAATGCTGATGAATTTTGGCTTTGTGAGAAATCTCCACTGAATAAAAGGCTTTGGGCTTCCTCCCTATCTGAATCAGGTTGCGCAATTTTCTGCTTCTGTAGGGAAATTCTTATCAACAATTCATCCTGAACAGATTAAAAGGTCAAACCTTGATGGCATGGGTCCCAAGGTTAGACACTCTCTGGCTTCTCTTGAGTTTAGGCATGTTCTAGTAGATTTTTGACAGCAACAGACACCCCGGACTGTCACTATTACTGGTGGGAATGACTTTCTATATATGGAATATTTCCTTATATAGGTGATTACGTCAGCGCAAAAATTTTGCGAGCAAAAAATTTTTGACAGTGTCAGACTGCTTGAAAAATATGATTATGAATTTTGGGAAGATGTTTGAAAGTTTGTCATACTACCTTTGCAATAGTGATTTTTTTCAAAAAGTAAAACCAACACTATGTACATATAGTTCTATGCTATTGATCTGTGGTTTTAGAATAATTTTTTTGTTGATGTTGCCAGATCCTTGTGCGAAATGGTGGATGTCACGCTTGAGTCATGTGATGTAGCGGAAACCATTTGTTTTCTACCTTACCATCTCCTTATCCCAAAGTGGCTATATCGATACTATCCTGCACCGTTTTGGAATGCAGGACTCCTACGGTGTTTCCACTCCTTTGGACCCAAATGTCGTCTTGAACAAATCTATGTCACTGTCAGGAGTCGGATACTGACGGACTTCGGTACTGCCGAAGGGTGTTGTCGAAAGGTCGGGCGGACTATGGCCAAGTCCTGCAGGCCAAGAGTAGTGGCATTGGCTTCAACGTACTCGTGCGTTGCGCCCTACTTGCCGTGCGTGCCACTGTATTTGTGACAGACAGATGCTCAGGGGGATGCTGAAGATGCCGGCCTGAGTCGAGGACTTGACAGAAGGGAAGAAGGTAGAAGGGCCTAACCTAGTCGATACCCAGAATGAGGAAGTATGTACATCCATGTCCTACTTATATAGGTTAAGAAGCGACATGTGGAATAAGGAATGTGGGACAACAAGGTATGCAAAGCATGTGGTTATTGTCCACAACGAGTAAAATTAGAATAAGAGATGTAAGGTGGAAATAGAACAATGAAGGACAGAATAATAGGACGTGCCCTAGCACAATAGGAAATGCCCAATTGTAAAACAAGGCCATGACCGAAGATAACACAAGGCAGGAAGTGCCGAGGTGAGGCGGACCGAGGAGTGAGGAGTGGGCGTAGGAATGAGGGGTGTGACCGATATGTGCATCTGCCCGAGGACGACTCATTGAATGGTTCGTGCTTGGTTATTAATGGAGTATTTTAGTCGGTACTGCCGAGTTATCGGGTCCTCGGTATGTGTACTTGACAGTCACCAAATTCAGATGAAGAACGACTAAAGATGAAGAGGATTCCTTACCTAGCAGGTGTTGGGTCGTTAATGTATACCTCGATAGCTACTCATCCTGACATTACTTTTGCCACAAACAAGCTGAGCCAATTTAATTCTGACCCTGGGCTGGCCCACTGGACTGCACTACAGCGAGTCCTGCGTTATTTGAAACAGACATGAGATTACAGACTCACACTTGGCGGCCCTGACACCCCACTACTCATTAGATACACCGATTCAGACTATGCAGGATGTGCCGATACACGATGTTCCACATTGGGATATATGTTTACCTTGGGTCAAGGAGCCATATCGTGGAGTTTGAAATGCCAGCCTGTTGTCACCACCTCGAGTTGCGAGGCTGAATATGTCGCGAGTTGTCATGCCACAAAAGAGGCTATGTGGCTATGCAAATTGCTTGAACTCCTGGGTCACAAGCAAGGAACTACTGATGAGATTATGAGCAAGTACAGTAGGATTGAAGAATTCTTTAGGCAGCTATTTTATTTATCTCCTCAGTGTAGTCAATAACTAGAGTGTATATTCGGAAAATATACCTATTTTATTATCTTACAAAAGAAATAAAAGAGAAATTAGCTCTGAGGCTTTGGATTTCGGTATCTTTCAGTGTGCTTTTGAACTCTAAATTTTTCTCAATTTTATTTGTATTTTTACCCTCATTATTGAGGGAGTTATTCATATTCTACTATGTATGCTACTTACGGGCACTTGTCCACACACGACGCGACTAGCGTGGCCGGCTCCCTGGATTTGGAACCGGCAGCCTGGCTCAAACCTTCGATAGGGTCAAGGGCTGGCTGCAAGGTATATGCGGGTGAGACACAACCCACGCAAGCCTCCCTCCTCAGTTATTGACTACACTGAGGAGGTGAGTTGTATAGTATTATGTACATAATATTACAGTATATTGAGGTTGGTCTCTCAGGGGTGAGATGCTAGTTTGCACCCAACAACTACCACTGTCCACAGTGACAACCTTGGCTCCATATCCCTTACAAAAGATCCAAGTTTCCACGCCAGGTCAAAACATATCAACGTTCAATTCCACTACACACATGAACGTGTTGATGCAAGAGATGTGTCGTTCAGATACCTCCCCACTGCTGACATGCCTGCCGACATTATAACCAAGGCCCTACCCCATCCGAAGCATGACAAATTCGCTGCATTGCTGGGTCTCAGATCTCTGGATCACTGTGATAACCTCTAGCTATCACAGTGAGGGGGAGTGTTGGAATCTGAGACTGCGCGCCATCGTTTTCCTACATTGGGATCTGAGACTGCACGTTATTGTATTCCCATACAATAACACTTATTGTTATAACATCCACAGTGCCACACAGTTATGGTATATAAGACACAGTAGTTAGTTCTCATTCCCTCAGTCACACTAGTTACATGACTGAGGTGAGATATCTATTGATATGTTGTACACTTATACTTACATGCATTCCCTGTATAGTTATATCCAGGTATTAATATTATACTAAGTCGCGCTAGTTACATGACTGAGTTATATCCAGAATTCTACAGTTGTGGGGTTTAATGTGGGTTTATTTGGCAGCATGGGCCATAACAGTATCCCTCCACTAGGACTGAGCCCTCAAGGTCCTAAGCTTAATCTTGCCGTGAATTGAGCAGAGAAGAGTGTGGGACTATTTTTAGGCATATTAGGAAATAATAGGTATTTTTTCTGAGTGCCCATCTGATTCATATATAAGGGGGCTTTTTTCTTTTCCCTGGGTTCCTTTCCTGCCTCCACCCATGTCTGGACTGGAACAGGATATCAAAGCAGAAGTTTCAGAGCAGGTGCGTGCTTTCAAGGCCGAATGTGTGGAACAGATTCGCTTGATGAGGGAGGAAGGGGTGCAGACATTAGAGGTTGCCCAGAATATCGGAAAGGATCAGAGGGTCAAAGTCCGAAGGCTGGGGGGAAAAACAAAGGGGGCAGATCGGAGGAGGGGGGAGGGGAAGGATTGAGCCATGGAGCGTGATGCCCAGGCTCTAGAGTCTGTCCTCTTGGCCAGTCAGGCGGACGAGGAACTGGAGGATTTACTGTCCTGGGAGGGTTTCATTAGACCGTCCAGATAAAGACAGGGGTGTTCTGCGTCAGGAATACAAGTCCAAAGAATCCTTGGATATCAGTGACCCTTCAGATGCAGAGTCTACCTACTCGTCCTCTGGGGGTAATCCAGGTAGGGAAATGCACGGGTCAGGCCAACCCGCACGGGTCACCGGGTCGGGTGTCCTTGGGTGTGGGTGCGGGTCATGCCGCGAGCACCCGTGACCCGGGCCCAACCCAGGGCGTCAACTCCGACACGAACGCGACAAACGAGCCGTACGCGCACGAGACGCCACGAACACGACGTACATGACGTACGTGCACGCGCCGCAATGAACACGACGTATGCAATGCCCGTTACGCGCACGCGCTGCCACATACGCGACGTATGTGCACGCGCCATGACGAACGCGACGTACACGACATATGCGCATGCGCCGTGACGAACGCGATGTACACGACGTATGCGCACGCGCCGTGACGAACGCGACGAACGCAACGCCCGTACGCTCACGCGCCGCCGCGTATGCGACGTATGCGCATGCGTCGCGACGAATGCGACGTACGCAACGCCCGTACACACACGCGCCACCACGTACGCGACGTATGCACATGTGCTGTGACGAAGGCGACGTACGCGCCGTACGCGACGTATTGCGTGCGGGTGCAGCGTGCACCCGAGACCCGGCGACCCGTTGACAGTAAAGCGACCGATCTCAA
>QLPI01003604.1:0-14336 GCA_003314275.1 Chroogomphus rutilus | reverse complement strand
CCACATGAGTGAACCAATCGCCTGCCGGTAAGGAATTTTTTCCATGTTTTTCTTGTCGGCTTCGGTAGTCGGGCATTGTTCTTTAGATAATTTCGAAGTTGAATCCAATGGAGTGGCATGCGTTTTGGCGTCTTGTAGGTTAAATCGATCGAGTATCTTGTCAATATATGCTTCTTGAGAGAAGCTTATCATTCCAGCTGTTTTATCCCGTTCGATCTTCAGATTAAGGAGCCAGTGGATTTCTCCAAGATCTTTCATCTTGAAGATGGCTTCGAGATCTTCTTTAATGCCTCGTAATATAGAGTCATCCGTAGCTGTGATGGTAAGATCATCTACGGCAGCTCCAATGATGGCATAGTCGTTTGCCCAATGTCTATAGAATACCGCAGCATCTGAGGCTGATTTTGTAAATCCAATAGAATAAAGGGCATTTGATAAACACTTATACCACTCTCTGCCCGATTGCTTGAGCCCGTATATGCATTTTTTCAGCAATAATATGTTTTCATGTTGTTCCTCAAAATATCCAGGCAGCTTACGCATATAGATAGGTTCCTCGAGCAGTGCATTTAGATATGCAACGTCTACGACCATTTGATGTATAGGCCAATTGTTTCTAGCCGCTATTGTGCATATAATGCGTAAAGATGTCATACGAACGACTGGTGCGTAAGTCTCATCGTAATCGACTCCAAAAGTTTGTGTAAAGCCTTGAGCAACGAGTCTTGATTTTGCACGTACTACATCACCCTTCTGATTATGTTTCATTACATGAGTCCACTTGCTTCCGACTATATTCACACCTGGAGGGGGTTTAGTGAGTTCCCAGGTGTCTTTGTCGATTTGCGATCAGATCTCAGTGTCCATGGCTGTCTTCCATGTAAGATTATTAAGGGCATCTTTAGTCGTTATAGGCAATTGCAAATCATTTGATAGATATGCAAAATCATCTTCATTGGCATTTAATGGTTCAGCACTTATTGCTAGGTAGTCGCATACATCCCTCTCGCTCTTGTTCCTTTGAATATAAAAATCAGAACAGTGAGTGATATCATTGAGTATATCATTCTCAATGTCTTCACAAGCGAGGGTGGTTAAATTGATATGTGTGGCTTCTCCAGTTTGAGATTTATCACCGGAGCTGGCTCTTGAAGCTTTTTCATGTAATAGACGGATTCTCTCACTTCTTCTGAGTGGAGGAGCTTCATCAGGCCTGCTCACATCTGTTTGACTCGGCTGTATATTTTCTAAGTCTCTCTCTGGTGTGCGCTCGATTATTTCTTCAATGCGGCTCTCACCCAACTGTGGGTCACGTGACGGTACTGGCGCCTGAATAGGTGCCAGCGCCGGTGGTATTGGCCTGTATTTGATGGCCTTTGGCCCAATAATTGTGCGATTGTCTGTAGGTAAAATAGGAGTGATTGAAGGCAATTTTGGTGCCTCAAATATAATATTTCGCTCCACAGATACCTGTGGACTATCCGGCCAATATATACAATGGCTGTCGCTTTGAGCAGAGTGACCAATCCACTTAGCTTTCTTGGCTCTAGGTAATAATTTATCATCTTGTCTGATTTTGACATAGACGTCCGTCCCCCATTCATGAGCATCTTGTAAGTTCGGTTTTTGATGGTGAATCATCTCATAGGGTGTCTTGTCTGGTAGAGATTGTGTATGCGTGCGATTTTTAAGGTAGTTAGCATGCTGAATAGCATATCCCCATAATGACTTAGGGAGATTGGAAAGTTGACTAGACTATTCACCAGTATGAATATCAACTTAATCTGCATCCTAAGTTCCAATTCAGTTCCAGTAAACATTCTGACTTTCCGAAATTAGGGACAGATGATTGAGGAGGGTGTAACACATAAGTTGAAGCCAAGTCTCTCTGACTTTGAACACTCGAATGACTAGTCATAGCAACCTAATACCATAATTGACCCTAAGTCCCTAGTGCTTCTTTCTGCTTCCATCTCTCCACCCCGTCCATGATTCCACGACCCCAACTCCCCACCTCCTCAGAACCTTGTCCCCCTTCATGGACCCCTTTGGAAACCTCTAGAAATCCTTCCAGAAGTATTTTGATAAGTGCGTGACATGTGGATTTAACACCTATATAAGTAGTACATGGATGTAGATAGTTCCTGTCAAGCACCAAGAATGCTGACAATGTGTGGGCCAAGTACTATTGCAATAGTACTGACTTCACGATGCTGGTGGGAATCAGCCAAGTCCTGTAGACTGATTAGGGTGGCTTGGCTTCAACATACTTGTACATTGCATCCTACTTTCCATGTCTGCTACTGATTTCAGACAGAAGAGATACCTGGGAGAGTGTCAAGAGTGTCAGCTCAAGTAAAGGACTTTAGACAGGAGAAGGGAAGACAAGAAGGCATATGCCAAGTTGATATTCAGAATGAGGAATTATCTACATCCATGTACTACTTATATAGGTTAAGAAGTGAGATGTAGAATCAGGGTGGTGTAAGACATGGAGAAAAACAATAAGATATGAAGAGCATGTGGAGGTATTGTCTATAATGATCAAGAATAGAATAAAGAAATGTAAACGAGAATAAAACAATGGAAATGTGGTTAAATAAGATAATAGGAATGTGGCCAAGAATAAGATAATAGAAAATATCAAGTACACGTACCAGACTTCCAATAATTTGGCAGTGCTGACTGAGAAGTCATCTTACATCCACAAACAAGTGTCCACACTACATTCAAAGTCACTTGGTATGCCGGTCTCAGCTTGGCATATCCACCACCCACACTCCTTGTCCTCGCCCCTTATGTATCCTATACCATTTACCATCCATTAATCCTACCATGCCTACCCCTTGTTTCGTGATCCGTCTCACCTCGGGACATCCTGTCCTTGTTTTATCCTTGGCCACAACCATTGTTTTATAGTCAGACAGTCTCTATTGTCCCATCCTTGGCTACATTCCTATTCTTCTATCTTTTATTGTTCTATTCCCTTTTACATTTCCTCATTCTAATTTTACTCATTGTGGACAATTGTTAGCGTCCGAGTTCGCATCAGGTCCGAGCTGACATAAGTCGGTCTGAGTCGTGTGTTCGGAGTCGTAAGGACTTGGCTTCAACTTTAATGTTGCGCCCTCCTTGATCGTCAGTCCTTTATTTCGGAGGTTCAGAGAAGATAAGCTTTCGGAGTTCAAGAGTGAGTGGGAATACAAGTCGATATTCGAACTAAGGTATAGTACAGAAGTCTGGGGGTATTTATACATGCAATCCTTATTGTAACTAATTAGGAATGATCAAGAGAACAATAAGACGAACGAAAACGGAGTACAAGAAGAATATACATTTGGTGTTACAATAGACTATTGTTCAACGAAAAAGGAAGATGTCCGAGGTCCGAGGGTAACGATGTTGGTCGGGCTCGGAGGTGGGAATGTAGGTTCGGACTTGGTTCGGAGTAGGGCCTTCTCGTAGCGCCCTATGTCGGATGTCTGAGATGTCGGAGTTATATCACGGATATAACAGTGCCCCCCTGTTAGGACCGAGCCTCGAGGTCCTGGCGCTTAATGACGGCGGAAGTTACCATGGGAAGATTATGTGATTAGGCGTCGAAAAAAGGTATAAAAGGGGGACCCTTTTCCATAGTAATAGCTCAACTATGTCGCCAACCAACACCCCCATTCCTGACGATGAAGCCGAGCTGCTAGAGCGGATGCGAGCAGCCTTGGAGCAGCTCAATCAAATCCGAGCTGAAAAGAAGAAGAAGGCCGAAGAGGAGGCCGAGGAACAACGGAAGGCCAAGGAGGAGGCCAAGCGGAAGGCCGAGGAGGAGGCCAAGCTGAAGGCCGAGGAGGAGGCCAAGCTGAAGGCCACGGAGGAGGAGGCCAAGCTGAAGGCCACGGAGGAGGCCGAGCTGAAGGCCGTGGAGGAGGCCAAACTGAAGGCAGAGGGGGAGGTGAAGCTGAAGGCCGTGGAGGAGGCCAAACAGAAGGCCAAGGAGGAGGCTGCTAAGGAGGCCGACAGACTTTGGAAGGGGAAGGAAGTCGAAAGGACTCATCAGGAGGTTAAGAAGGGGGGCCCCAAAAGGAACTCTCGGAAGAAGATTGTGAAGAGCCCCACGACTATCCCAGAGCTGTATACGATAACAGAGGACTCGTCTGAGAAAGGGGGTCCTTTGGGAGTCGGAACTTGGGGACCATCTCTGGATTTGCAGGAGGGGGGCTCGGGCTTGTCTGAGCGGATAAAAGAGCGGATCAATACGCTAGAAAAAAGGGAGGCCCTCTTTATCGCTCGGGCTCAGAAAGCCCACGAAAACAACATAACGCGGGAAGCGAGGTTGGGCGGTGCCGAGGTGGGTCTCGGACCGTTTGAGTCAAGTCGGAGATGTCTGATGAATCTGCGCCCGGACTTGTATCGTCAGCAGTCCGAGGGCATGTCCGAAGGTTGGAGAATGGAGCCTGGTCACGTCTGCAACCACTGCTCCCATCGGGGAGATCCCTGTGTATGGCCCTCTTCAGGGAAAGGGTCGTCATGTTTTGCATGCGCCAGTCGGAAGGTGGGATGCAAGGAGGGGGACAAGGAAGAGGGAGCGGGCGACAAGGGGAAGAGGGGTAGAGGTTCTTCGGAGGATGGTACGGCTCCGAAGTCGAAGAAGAGGAAGGTGGAGGCGACGGTTGAGGGGCTTCCTCGGGAGTCAGAGGTCCCTTGGGTTGCTCTTGTGAAGGAGTTGGTGGGCAAGTCGAGGGCTTCTCGAGAAGCGGTTGCCTCAGAGGTACGGGGGTTGAGGCGGGAGGTCCGGGACCTCGGAGATGAAAACAAGAGGATCGCTGACGCCTTGGAGCACATGAACCAGCTCCGAGTCCTTGAACAGGCTCGGTGGTTTAACTGGTCTCAGAATACGGATGAGCGGTGGGGAAGCACTCTGAGGGATACCTGGAAGGGGAAGGAGAAGGAGAGTGACAAGGAGAAGGAGAAGGAGAAGGAGAAGGAGGATGAGGGGGGTCCGAGGGACGAAGGGTCGGACCAGGATGATGCGCCTGGGTCTTCGGAGTAGGAGTTGTATTATTTTTTGAATTGTATTGAATTTGAGATCGAGTGGAAATGTTTAAGTCAGCAGAAGTGAACTATCGGTCCGGGACTCTAGGACATCACTGAGGGACCTGGTTTGTCAGGGTAGGCTCGGTGGAAGTCGGAGACTACTTCGGAGGCGTGGCCAAGCTCGTTGGCTGGCAGCCAGGATGTTTCATCTGCGGTGCCTTCGTATCCGGACCACTTGACTAAGTATTGCAGGGGGCATCTTGTCCTTCTTCCGTCAATCTTGGAGTCAAGGATCTCGGAGATTTCGTATTCGGGTTCCCCATCGATGACGACTGGGGGTTGGGGTGGGATTATGTGTTCGGAGAAGGTGTTCGGAGTTGAAGGCTCGAGCATAGAGACGTGGAAGACGGGGTGTATGGCTCTCATGCTTTTTGGGAGTCGCAGGGTGAATGAGATGGTTCCTACTTGTGCGATGATTTCGAAAGGACCTAGAAATTTCTCTGCTAGTTTCTTAGAAGGTCTCGTAGTTCGGATGTTCTCGGACTTAACGAAGACTTTGTCTCCAATCTTGAAGTCCGGGGGAACCGTTCGGCGATGATCTGCAGAGGCGGAGTATCGAGTCTGAGCTTCGGATATAGTCTTTCGGAGTTGTTGGTGCAGGTCGTCCAAGTCGACTACGAAGTCGTGTGCCCGAGAGGAAGCAAGGTCGCGTTCGGGGTGGAAAGTGATGTTTGGATGATAGCCCTTGTTGGCATAGAAGGGGGAGATTCCCGTCGTTGCGTTGGGGGCATTGTTGTACGCGAATTCAGCGATAGGTAATAGTTCGGACCAGTTGTTTTGCTAGTAGTTGCAATATACTCGGAGATACTGTTCGAGGGTTTGATTCATGTGTTCAGTTTGTCCGTCCCCTTTGGGGTGATATCCTGACGTGAAGTGAAGCTTCATGTCCAGGGCCTTGCCGAGGGATCGGAAGAACGAGGAGACAAACTCGGATCCTCGGTCCGAGGTGACGTGTAAGGGTACTCCATGCTTTGAGAATACATGTAGCATGAAGAGTCTGGCAAGGGTTGGGGCGGTGATTGTGTCGATGGTAGGGATGAAGAGGGACTGCTTTGTTAGGCGGTCTACGATGACGAGGATAGTGTCGTAGCCATCCGAAGTGGGCAGTTTCTCTATGAAGTCCATGGAGATGGAGTTCCAAGGTCATTTGGGGATCGGTAATTGCTTGAGTAGCCCATAAGGGCGATGTCTCTGTGGCTTAGACCTCATACAAGTGGTGCAAGATTTAACATAGGACTTAACAGAATCTCGGAGTTCGGGCCAGACGTAGTCCCTTCGGATGAGTTCTAACGTCCGATTCTGGCCGAAATGTCCTGAGATTGGGTGGTCGTGTTTGTCTTGTAGAACTCGGAGTCGGAGGTTTCCATGATCGGGGACATAGATTCTTTTATCAAGGAGGAGAAGTCCGTCCTTGGAGATGGTCCATCGATCGGTGAGGTTGTCCATTCGGGACGAGGTTGTGGGGTCTTCTTGGAGTGAGGTTCGGATGTCTTTGTGGAGTTGTTCTACGTCCATGATCATTGCGGCCTGCATTACTGGAGTGTACAGGGAGGTGGCTCGGAGCAATGATACCAGTTGTTCCATTGTAAAGACTGGTCGGAGGTTGTGCGGATTGATCTTGGCGTAGTCGCTTCCTCCCTCTTTAGGGTAGACGTCCCATCATCTAGTTAGTGCGTCGGGCTTAGCGCCGAGGCAACCAGGTTGGAAGCGGATTACCATGTTGAATTGGGAGAGATATTCGGACCATCGGACCTGCCGACGGGTGAGTAACTTGGTTGTTGAAAAATATTCTAAATTCTTGTGGTCGGTGACGACGTCGATCGGATCTGCTGCACCTTCTAGGTAGTGTCTCCAGGTTTTGAAGGCTTCGAAGATGGCCAGTAGTTCCTTGTCGTGTACGTCATAGTTCAGTTCTGGAGGGGTGAAGGTTCGGGAGTGGAAGGCTATTGGGTAGATGTCATTGTCTGTTGGTGATATGGTAGACAGGATTGCTGTGAGGGCGTAGTCCAAGGTGTCGGACTCGACAATGAGTTGAGATCCGGGGATCCATTGTTGTAGGATCGGTGCCATAGTGAACGCCTTCTTGAGTGTTTCGAAGGATGTTCTGCAATTCTCAGTAAAATTCCACGGAGTATCTTTTCGTGTCAGACGAGTTAGCGACACTGTGATATCAGAGTAATTGAAGATGAAGCATCGGTAAAAGTTGGCAAATCCGAGGAAAGACTGAATGTCTTTGATTTTTCGGGGTTCGGGCCATTCCTGGATGACTTTGACTTTGTCGTTGGCCATGGTCAGGCCCTTTGGGGAGAGAATGTATCCGAGATACTCCACGGTGTCGGTGTGGAAGAAGCACTTGTCTGCCCGGGCATATAAGTGGTTCGCTCGGAGGCGTCGGAGGACTTCCTTGACATGGTTTCTATGTTCTTCTAGATTGCTGGAGTAGATCAGGATGTCGTCCAGGTATACTAGTACAGACAGATCTAAGAGGTTGGAGAAGACGTCGTTCATGAATCGCTGGAAGGCGGCTGGGGAGTTGGTGAGTCCGAAGGGCATCACACTCCATTCGAAAGATCCATAACGTGTGCGGAAGGCGGTCTTCCATTCGTCGCCTTCTCGGATGCGTACCAGGTGGTACGCATGTCGGAGATCTATCTTGGTGAATATTCGGGCCTTTCGGGGGCTATCCAGGAGGTCGGAGATTTGGGGAAGTGGGTAGCGGTCCTTCTTTGTTATCTTGTTTAGTCCACGAAAGTCGACGCATAAGCGTAGTGATCCATCTTTCTTTCAGGCGAAGAGGACTGGAGCGCCCCCAGGGGAGCGTGAGGGTCATATAAACCCTGTGGATATGTTCTCATCTAAAAACTCTCGGAGGGACTTCAGTTCACTTTCGGAGAGAGAATAGATCGGACCGAATGGAGGTGATGTGCCTTCCTCCAGTTCGATCTTGAGGTCGTAGGGTCGGTGAGGGGCTAAGGTGTTGGCCCAAGTTTTGCTGAAAACGTCTTTGAACTCATGGTACTCGCTCGGGACGTTGCTCAGGTCTATTGGACCTTCTTCGGAGTCTTGGCGGTCGGAGAGGAAGAGCTGGAAGGTTTGTGTGCCTTTCATTCTTGATATTCGGGCAAAAGCTGCTGCATTGACTAGGGCAACCTTTGGTGCCACGAGCTGTGGTTTCGGAGGGGACGGAGTTTCAGATGAGCGCGGAGTCATAGCTGCTGGCTCGGATGGTACCTGGAGATTAGTTGTGGTCGGAGAGCCGAACGATATACTGCCCAATACCCAGTCAATCAACAGATTGTAGCAGGTGAGCCAGCTGTGTCCGAGGACTGCCGAGCAACTAGAATCCAACGGAGTTACGTAAAACGTAATGGTGTGTTGCTCCCCTGTTGGGAAGTGAACGCAGAGGTCGATGGCTTTTCGAATTACGGAGTTGGAGGAGCCGTCGAAGAGTCGGAGCGGAATCGGAGTGATGTCGTAGGTTTGGAGTTGATGCTTTACAGCATAGTCGGAGTCCAGGAAGCAATGAGTTGATCCTGAGTCTATTAGAGTGTCAATATACGTGGTTTCAAGGTGGAGACGGATGGTCAAGGAGTTCGGACTGGAAAGAGCGGATGCGTTGAGTCTCATCTCCATTGGTGCATCATTGGGTTCAGCACAGCCCCTAACTGATGCTGGAGTTGAAGGGCTGCTTAGAGATTTTTTGACTCCGAGGTATCTTCTACTTTGGAGATCGTTGCCTCGGTCGTGCTTTCCATGATAGTAGTTGCGTGTCCTTTGGTGGTGGCGGAGGTTGACTTGGGACATTCCTTTGCTACATGACCGGTTCTTCCACAGAACAGGCAGAGGTTGTGCTCAAAACGGCATTGTCGTTCTTGAGGCATGAGTTTGCCATCTTTGCCGAGTTTCGTGCTCATGTCCGAGGTTGGCTTATTTGGGGTTTGGTTGGGGTTCGGAGGTCTGGTGCTCGTACTTGCGATCGGAGCTGTTGGTGCCCTGTTCCTGTCATACGGACGTTCAGGGGCTTTGGACGTAGAGGCTTCCCGAGACATTTCGGAGCGCCTTTCCCAGTAACGGGAGTCGATCAACTGAGACAGTCGTCGTAGTTGTAGTAGGGAGTCGGGCTTTCCTACGCGGGCGATTTCGTCTTTGATCCTATTGGGTAGGCCGTTGTAGTATTGGCGACGGAGTGCAGAGTCTCCCCACTGAACGCGAATGGCGAGCCTGTTGAATTCCACCACGTACTTTGTGATGCGTTGGTTGTCGCGCATTCGGAGGGCTTCGAGGTCAGCTTCGGCCTCTCCTTCTGGATCGTGGGGGCCGAAGTTGGCTTTGAGTTCGGAGACGAATTCCTGATAATCGTAAAGCCAGTAGGGGTCTTCTTCAGAGGAGAGACCGGGTTCGAAGTAGTCCAAGGCAGTGCCTATTAGATACGATAGTACATAAGTTACTTTGGCACTGTCGGAGTCAAAGGCGTCAGGGCGGTCTCGAAAGTTTAAGGTGCACTGCACCAGGAACGGTTGTAGTTTCTTGGCGTCGGAGCCATCGAAGGGGTCGGGGTCTCGAATCTTGGTCCGAGCTGATGATTTCTTTGAGCCAGACAGATGTTTGGCTAACATGGTAATGGCTTCCGCCAAGTTGGCTTCACCAGGAGTGTCGTCCGAGGGTGGCATTGGGTTGTCTAGGAGGGGGTTTGACGAGTGTTCGGATGGTGGGTCTGGGGCTGGTGGGGGGTTTGGTGGCATATGGACGTCGGGTTCTGCGGCAGATAAGTTTGGGGTTAGGGATGCGTGGTGTACCGAAGCTTCCGAAGTCTTTGAACGGCTCTGGTTCGTTCGCTGCGTCTCATAGACGATCAGGAGTGTTAGTTCGAATATACTGTTAGCGTCCGAGTTCGCGTCAGGTCCGAGCTGACATAAGTCGGTCCGAGTCGTGTGTTCGGAGTCGTAAGGACTTGGCTTCAACTTTAATGTTGCGCCCTCCTTGATCGTCAGTCCTTTATTTCGGAGGTTCAGAGAAGATAAGCTTTCGGAGTTCAAGAGTGAGTGGGAATACAAGTCGATATTCGAACTAAGGTATAGTACAGAAGTCTGGGGGTATTTATACATGCAATCCTTATTGTAACTAATTAGGAATGATCAAGAGAACAATAAGACGAACGAAAACAGAGTACAAGAAGAATATACATTTGGTGTTACAATAGACTATTGTTCAATGAAAAAGGAAGATGTCCGAGGTCCGAGGGTAACGATGTTGGTCGGGCTCGGAGGTGGGAATGTAGGTTCGGACTTGGTTCGGAGTAGGGCCTTCTTGTAGCACCCTATGTCGGATGTCCGAGATGTCGGAGTTATATCATGGATATAACAACAATACCCACATGCTCTGCATACCTTATTATCCCACATTCCTTATTCTACATGTTGCTCCTTAAACCTATATAAGTAGGGCATACATGTACATACTTTCTCATTCTGGGTATCAACCAGGCTCAGGCCCCTTGTCTCCTCCCTTCTCTGTAAAGTCCTCTACTTGGGCAGGTACTTTGGTACCCCCCAAGTACTCTCTCTGTCCCAAATCGGTGACACACATGGCAAGTAGGGCACAACGCATAATTACGTTGAAGCCAACACCACTACTCCTGGCCTGCAAGACTTGGCCATTATCCATCTAACCTCTTGGCAATCCCAAAGCTTGACAGAAAATGACCGAATATAAAACAATAGGGTCATGGCCGAGGATAAAACAATAGAAAATGTCCCAAGATAAAACAATAGAAAATGTCCCAAGATAAAACAATAGAAAATGTCCCAAGATAAAATGGGCCGAGAAATAAAGAATAAACAGGGTGGGGATAATAAATAATAAATGGGGGAAGAGTGGATGATAGATAGAAATGGAATGTGTAGATGATGAATGTGCCAAGCTGAGACTAACATACTAAGTGACTTGTATATGGTTTGGTCACTTGCACATAGAATTAGACTAATTATTCAATTGGCACTACCGAGTGAGCCGATACTTGATACATGTACTTGATAGTTCCTCATTCTGAATATCAACTTGGCTTATGCCTTCCTGTCTTCCCTCCTCCCGTCTGAAGTCCCTTACTCAGACCGACACTCTCAGAACTCTCCTTGGTTCTCTGTTAAGTCCGCGTGTCAGGCGCTTAGCTAGTACTTCCGAAGGGGCTTTCCGGGGTAGTGCGAGGGTCCGTAACGGGGCCGAAGGCCGAAGGCGGAATCGGACGGACTACGGGTGGAACGGAGGCGCCGGGGATTCAGGGTAGGTCGCGGAATGGTTCAATCCGGTCACTGAGATGTTCGAGGTCGAAGGGACTTGGCTTCAACTTATGTGTTGCACCCTCCTCGATTGTCTGTCCCTAATTTTGGAAAGGAGACGGAAATTCACCGGAGTGAGGCGGGAACTAGGTGGACTAAGATGATATTCGTACTGGCGAACAGTCTAGTCGACTGGGAGACTATATACATGCAACTGTCTTTGTACTATCTTTTGTCGGTCATAAAACAAGGGAAAAGGAAGTACAAGGGGGTCAATATAAAAGAGAGAACAAGGGAGTGAGGTACGCGATAGTCCTGCGCGTCGGTTATCAAAGTATTGAGTCTCGGTCGGAGACGGACTCGGAGATGGTGTCTCGGTCGTGACGGGAACGGAAGCGGAAAGTGGTTTCCGGGTCAGACTTGTCGGGGACGGAGACTACGGAAAACAATCCTTCGTCCTTTCGGTCGGAAAGGTCTCGGAATAAGGGGGGGTGGTTGTGGGGGTTAGTGTGGGTTGTTGAAGGTATGGGCTATAACAGTATTCCCCCACTAGGACCGAGCCCTCAAGGTCCTAAGCTTGTCTTGCCGTGAATAGGGCGGAAAGGGACGTGGGAATGTTTTTTAGGTGTTTGTACGTAATGGGCGTTTTCCGAGCGTCTGCTTGGTCCTCCGTATATATAGTTTTTCTTGTTGTTGTTTTCCCTTCTTCGACTGCCCTCCCCATGTCGGACTTCTCGCGGGATGTCGCAGAGGATGTAACGGAGGCAATGCATGTCCTGAAGGCTCGGTATGAGGAGCAAGTCAGTCTTCTGGAGGCGAAGCGGTCCCAGCAGTTGGAGGCCGCTCAGCAGGCTGAAGAGAAACAGAAGGCTGAGCTGCAGAGGTTGGCGGAGGAAAAGCGGCTGAAGGAGGTGGAGGACCAGCGGTTGAAGGAGGTGGAGGACTAGCGGCTGAAGGAGATAGAGGAGCAGCAGCTGAAGGAGGAGGAAGAAAAGGCCCACGCTGTTGAACAAGAGGCATTGCAACTGGAGCGCGCCCTTTCTCCTGCGCCGGAAAATGAGAGCTCGGAGGAGGACGAGAATGAGCCGGATTTTGGGGGATCCGAGGATTCCGTGTTGGACCATCCTTCGTCCGTGGGTCGGGAAACCGTCCCGTCACCGTCCAGGGGGCATTCCGGAGGTGAACGTCGTTCGGTGCCCGTGATCGGACCCGGTTCCGCTGCATTGAATGCTGATCGGAAACGTCGGGAGCACAAGGAGGAGGGGGTTCGTATCTCCGCGGCGCAGAAGGACTTCGAGAATCAATTGGTCCGTAAGGCGCGGGAGGTCGGAAGGGAGGTGGGTCTCGGACCCATAGAATCCAGTCGTCGGGCGTTGACTCAGTATCGCCCTGATTTGTATCAGACCGCCGTTCTGGAGCACCTTCCGAACCTGAGGACGGGGGCCTGCGATATGTGTCGCAGGCGAAACAAGCCGTGCGAGTGGACGACGTCGGCGAAGACCTGTGTCCCCTGCCGGGCCAGTCGGGTGCAGTGTGAGGTGGACGGGGTGCCGGTTGTACGAGGGGCAGCTATGAAGAAGCGGGGGCGGGAGGATGAGGACGTTCCTGGAGCGTCTTCTTCCAAGAGGCCCAGGGTGGAAGTGGTGATTGCCCCTCGTTGGCTGCGCGGAGATTGTGGCCATCCTGGGATTGATCCAGGAGGCCCTGGTCGGTATGGATGCCCGTCTTCGAGCCCTGGGAGCGGATGTTAAGAGGTTGTCCGATGCTTCCGAGATGCGGAACGCTATCCACACCGACAATCGGGACCGTCCGAAGTGGAACTGTCGGTGCGGTGGTGCTGCTCCGGCGACGGGGGATCGGACGGAGTCGGATCCGGGCGTGGTGGAAGTGACGCCCAAGGCGGGGCGGTCAGTCGATCCGGTCGACTCGGTGTCGGGGCCCAGTGAGGAGGGGAAGGGCAAGGGGGTGGACCTGTTCCAGCAGTATGATCCCTCCAATCCGGATATAAATCATTCCTTGTTCTATGGTGACTAGTTGTAGTTATGTTTGAAATTAATAATGGTCGTGGTCGGGATCGTGGTGGTCTTGGTCATGGTTGTCGTGATGTCGCTAGGACAGGTTTGGAAAGAACTTGGGGGTGTCCTGCAAAATGCGAGTTTGGTAGTAAACGTCAAGGTTTTCAATTGTTATGTTATCAACAAGGGTCTAGGCTAAGCAAAAAGATCTACACGTGGTACCGCCTGTCTAAGGGGTGGTACGGTTTTTGGGGGTCACGATTTCCTGAGTGGAAATTTCTCGGGGTCAGATTGGAGCGCTGCGGCTCGGGTACCAAGAGTCAGTTTGGACATAGGCTAAACAATGTAGTACTCAATACCCTATCGATCGTTGGATCGCAGTGGGTGAGCATGTGGTGTCCGGTAACTAGAATCTTTGATGGGTTTTCGGAGGGTCAGGGTCGAAACTTATCGACGGGTCGCGGGTGTTTTTGGGAACTGAAGGGAGTGGATGCGTTGTTTATTTTTGCTCCGTGGGCGCTGTCGATTTGTTCAACGCGAACGATTGGCGCTGGAGTCGGGGGCCTGTCTACTCTTCGGTCTCCGAGGCATCCGATGCTTTGGGTTCCTCCTCGACTTCTTCTGCTATGGAGGCTGCGCGTCCTTGGGTGACCGTGGTAGGGGATTTCGGGCATTCTTTGGCTGTGTGGCCCGATCTACCGCAGAAGAGGCAGAGGTTTTGTTCGAATCGACGTTGGCGTTCTTGTGGCGTAAGTTTTCCGTCTTTCCCTAATCTGGACGAAAGGTCCGTGGTAGTCCTGCTGCCATTAGACGGTGTCGTGGGTTGGCCTACGTTGGCCATCTTATTGCCCGTGTTAGGGGCGGGGTACGTATTCATGGAGGTTCTTCCTCTATCATATGGGCGGTCGAAGTTCCGGTTTGAGGCGGATTCTCTGGCGACTTCCGATCGACGTTCCCA
>QLPI01003603.1:0-10302 GCA_003314275.1 Chroogomphus rutilus | reverse complement strand
GTTTTCACATCCTTTCTGCCATATCCCTTGGTTAGTACACTGTATGCGCTACCCTGCAAGATATGACATTTATGCTCTGGCAGCCTTTGACCAGGACCTGCAAGTCTCACATTTCCACTTTGTGGTATTTGTCGCCTCGATTATACCCAGTTCAAAATTTGGTCGCACATAATAGGTGACTTGTGTCTATCTGCAGTGATCTTTTCATTGTTTACTGTGCCATTGCTGTTAAAACCATTGGACTGGCTTGTAGCGCTGCTTGCGACCCGTCCCAACCCATTCTCGAATACTTGACTGCTGAAATTCTCAGACGGCTGGAAACACTGTTCTTGACACCACAGCTGGCCTCAAATGCCTGGCTGTCAAAATTCTTGAACTAGTTAACGACACTGCTCAAGACACATCGTAATATCTTAGTCTTCTCTGGATACCTGCTGCCCTGAACCTCATGCAGGTTGGACATGGTGCTTGTGACAATAAAGAGCAAACAATACCGTACTTTGCCATCTCCAGTTCATTCTCCCCACCCGCTCTATAAAGCAGTGAAACGTAGCTCAAGGAGACGCCCCCGATCGCATCCCTCTGCAATCCACAACCCCCTCTGGCGGTACAAGATTCGCCCAGACACCATAGAGACATTGGACTCAACCAGACACCACCCCAGCTGGCACCCTCAATTTACCGCGTACATTGCAGACAGCAAGCCAGCAGCAGCTAGTACTTTGAGGACGAGGATGAACGACGTCCAAATCTTCTCAGACAGATCAGGACTCAAAGGCAGCATCGGTGCGGCGGCAGTCACCCTTCAAGATGGGCAGGCCCTTCGATACCGGTTAGGCAAAGACTCTAAACACACAGTCTTCGAAGGAGAAATCGTCGGCGTGATTCTGGCACTAACACTGCTGGAAACTCATCAAACTGCTAGATCTGCCTTGACTGCCTTCGACAATCAAGCTGTCATCCAGGCCCTGCAGAACAACAGGACCCAGCCGGCACAATACCTACTAGATCTAGTCCCACATGCTCATCCGGCGGCTGAAACGTAAACGCCGTAACCTGCACATCCACTTGGAGTGGGTTCCGGGCCACATACACATCGGAGGAAATGAGCTGGCCGACGAGCATGCAAAGAGAGCGGCTGGAGGGGACGTCTCCCGCACCGACGACCTTCCAGAGCTACTCAGAAAGCGCCTTCCGGTAAGTATCGTAGCCTTGAAGGCCAACCGGAAGAAGTCTGTCCTCCAGCGCTGGAGGAGGGTCTGGTCAAAATCGCCCCGATATGCCAAAATGTCCCAAATCGACTCGAAACTGCCGATCCATCAGATTTATAGGACGTTGAGCTCCCTGACCCGTAGAGCGACTAGCATCCTCATACAACTGCGCACCGGTCATGTGTCCCTCAACTCATCCCTTAAGAAGATAAAAGTCTCGGACACAGCCCTATGCAAACAATGCCGCCAGCCGGAGACCGTAGTGCACTACCTCAAATACTGCAAACGATACGCAGAGCAGCGCAACCAGCTCAGACACAAGGCAGGAAAGGCCAGCCACTCCATTCATCGGCTGTTGGGCGACCCCAAGATCATCCCCGCTACCCTGCACTATATACAATCCACACGCCGCTTCGACAAATACACCGACGTAGCACCCCCCAGCCAATGACCAAACCATAAACACCTTCTACTCCAACCTGGATCGGTTCTCGTTTTCTGCCGGTCCCACTATCTGTGAGGGATTGGCCCTCTTGTGCCTCCCCCCCCAATAATCATACACCCCAGTCCTTCTGATATGTTCCCTCCCTTCTGATACTTAGACACTCTGCCATAGCCAATGTATCTCATAGTAGTAGTGCACCATAAGCGCCTAGCGCTTAGAGCACTATAATTGATCTCTCTCTCTTTCTCTCATTGTCTGTACTGATGAGTGGATCAAACTCTAGACACCGCAGCCGTTCGCGAACTCCTTGCTGCCGACTTCCTCCAATTCCTGCAACGCTGCTCATGACAACAAAAAGCAACATATCATACCTTGTCAGCTCTAGCTTCATCCATATTGTCCGGGGCATGTTACAGCTGTTGCTAGCAACGCGGCTCATGACAACAAAAAAGACATCAAATCAAATCTATCTCGCTATGGTAAATTCTTTCAAGATATCGATAGCTCGTTTTCTCCTTTCGAAAGTATCAAAGATCTGTGCGTGATCCACACCCATGTACCAGAACACGTTCAAATATCCCTGATGAGAATGAGTACTTGTAAAATATCATTGGTATTGAAAGCCTACCGCCACATCCTTCCAAGTTTTAGTGGGTTCTCCATTTTTCTGACCTGTGAGGTATCTCCAGACCTCTCTGGTATTCACAATCTGATCCTCTGCACTCAGAAGAACGGCAACCTTCCGTCCCTCCAGGTCTTCTTTCCAGAGGACGTTGTCACTCCAAAAGAAGTGTCGAGAAAAGGTATGGGACACTCCTATATCGCGACTAGCAAAGTACCACAGTTGCCACTGGTTTGCTGTCTTAGGCTTCCGATAAACAAAATTGTAAGCCACTTCCCCAAGATGAAGAAGTAATGTGACAGGGTCGATAAGCATGATGGACGCTACGCGCGGCGCCAGGGAGGAACGAAGAACCTGAGTGGTGAGGACAGAGCCGTAAGAATGTGAGACAAGAACAAATTGAGAAATTCCGTGCTGGTCTAGTATAAGTGTCAGTTGTTCAATAAAGTGCTCTCGTGATAGCATAGGATCTGTGATGCGCATGCTGACAGGAAGAATTTCGAGAGTTAATATGCCAATATTAGGGTCTGCCTTCGTGATATCTTCGAGAAAGGAGAGGTAGGGCCATAAACCAATCTGCCACAAGCTTATAATGTAACCGTGACAAGGCAGAGACGATCATATTGCCTACCCCCACACCATGGAGCATGATTACGGGGAGTTTATCGCGCGATCTATTGGGTCGATACCAATATGGTATTTGTGAGAGTGATCGTTTTGAAAGAACTGCCTGGGGTCTCGGCGGAAAAACTCGAGTCCACAGGGAAGGTGAATAGTGGGTAAAACCTCTCATGTACAGGGTGATATATGTTATGAAGTCTATTGTTGCCACAATCTTATGACGAAGTTGGGTCAATATTTTTCGCTGTGAGCATAGCACTCACGGCGTACCACACTAATGGTCGAGGTAATATGACAACAGGATCCAAAGTCAGACGCATAGGATTGATAGATGAATTACGTCCAGGCTCTATTGTGCGACCAGCAACTATTTCAATGTTATCCATGTACTCATTCAGTTCTTCGTCTATTATAGGATCCGAGATATCGATGCTGCCTTGGCGGTCTGTTGAAAACAATGCCCAAAGTAGCCAGTCTATGACGTTATCTCGTTTGATCTCCATGGTCGAATAAGATTGAAACCAAATAGAGATAAATTTGTCAAAATCATGCAAGGTTGCGAGGCATTTTTCAAAGAGGGCCGATCTTTGTGCCCGAGAAGTCAAAGGAGGGTGAACGGCAGCCTGTGACCTAATGAGTAACTGAACAAGCACTACTCGATGAAACACATATACCTTTTGCAGAGACTTCTTTCTTGGAATATAGAATAAGACATGGAACAGACATTCAGATAACAACCAATAGTCAAGTAATGATCCCAAAATGAATCCTGACGCTGCGAGCCGATATGCTGTATATGGAATTGATATTGCAGGGATTGATCTGAGAAATCACCAGTTCAGAACTGAATATCTCGTTAAATAAATTCCCTACCTTAAACAAAATATCGAACATCGGATAAAGATCAGCTCAGGCAAGCTCTTGCCGATCATTGGTGAAATAAGTGTTCCTCGGCAATTGCCGTCATCCCATGATGACCAATAGCTTTTCCAGCTGTGCAAAGAAAAAAGTACGACCAAGTGACTACGGTTACCTTTGAAATCTTCATCGTAAGAAAAACAATCAAGAATATGAATATCTCCCGAAATAACCCCGATGACTGATGAGAACCTCAAGGAATTTCCGAGATATTTCATTCAAAAACAATTGGTACTTTATCTATTGTCCTTCTTGAAATTTGGATAACTTGCAGAATAAACTGGGGAGGTTGCATTACCGTGCAGTGCCATTTGAATACCTTATAGCCTTAGGTTCCATGAGCTTCACAGTTGGATGGCACAAAGAAATAAAGTGCAAACTGTGGAGTGATTAATGTACCTTACAGATCTTACGACGCACAGAATTTACCACTCCAGCCGCTTTGGACTGGACGACAGGGACAAATTGAATGCACTAGATCACTAAAACCCTCATCATGAGTACCGATCAAACGACTGGGAAAGAAATATACCACTCCAAAAACAACGACATTTTTGCTGTCTCGAGGTTTTTTCCCTATCTGTTTCTAAATTCCATTCTGCAGAATGTACAAAGTGACCCTTGAAATCAAAGAGCCCTTTGACCACTTCCCCTTGGCGAGAGTATCCCTATACAGTTGATGACAATACCCGAAACATCTCGAATATCACCCTGGAGTGTTGAGAGGGTCATATTCCATTTACTAGTCGTCGTGTCTCAGGAAGCATTGGTGAGTTCGTGATTAAGTTTGATCAACGGCATAAACTACGACACCTTGGAGATATACTAAATTTTTGGGGCCAGAGGCATAAAATGCAGGCCACTCCGGGCGAGTAAATAAAGCAGCTCAGCTTCGATAATACGTATTACAATACCTTATAGCATACGCTTGGCTCGAAAGTTAGTTGGTGCTGGAAATTACGAACGATCAGTTGTTTAAATTTTAGCAGGGATCATGAATGAGACTCACGCTGTGAGCTGGAATATCTCATGTTAGTCACTAGTAAGGGGGTCACTTCCTTATCAGTTTTCTCGAGTTCTGTGCTTACTGATTACTTGTTCGAGAACCTGATTAAAAATAGTAAGGATAAAATGTCTATGAGCTCCAATGAAAATTGATTTTCAAAAAGGAAAAAAAACTTACCAAGCCACGCCAGCCAATTTTCATATATCACGAGCTCGAAGTCTCTATGAAATTCTAATACCTGCAATGATCCCGCTATATCCGGCACCAATCACGATCACGCGCATGGGTCTGAGTTCATCGATCGCAAAAGAACCAAGATAAAACGCTCCGGACTGTTATGGCGCCGTTGAAAAGGATTCTCTACTAGTACCACCAGTAGGGGCTTCAGCATAGTTATGTACTTCAAACTACTTCAAATACCATAAAGAACAAGTGAAGAGTAATTGATGGAATCTGGTTCTTCTGGACATAGACGGTTGATTTACGGTATGCAAGAAACTGCTTGATGAAAGAAATCTATATGATTTGTCCCACTGGTCTGAGCAGAATTTGGAGGAGAAAGGTTTAAGAGAAATAACTGACGCTGTCACTTGGGCTAAATTTGGGTGGCATACTAGATGCCGTGGGCGATGTAAATGAATTATTTTCAAAGAAAACAAATATCAGTCGATTTTCTGTGAGCCGTGAACGCAGTCGATATTGTGGCCTGGATTGTGAGTTTACTTATATAAGCCATCCCTGTCTGTCTATTGCCCCTCTTTTAATCACATTCGTTCGGGGAATAAAGCACTGGGTTCGGGGAATAAAGCATTGGGTTGAAATTATACGGATGGCATAACACTATACTTATCCTAACTTATTCAGTGGACGTCCCTGCAGGTGGGTGCTTTCTCCAATCATGTCCTGATCGCCCTGCCTGCTAACGACAGTCAAGGAAGTATTAATTATAATTTTGTCTTTAGTTGCCCTCTTCTCGACCAGTAATTTCTCACAGGATTTGGGATCCTGCTACCAGTCATAGACAAGGCTTTGCTCAACGCTGCAACCCTCCAAATTTGGCTCTCATATGGCACTTAAGGGTCAAGATTGTCATTTGTAGGTCTTGGATTGTTCACTTTGGCATTGGAACTCAAATGCGTGTTGATTCTATATCAAAAAAGGCTATTCGAATCGACGATAACTTATCATGCAGAACGTAAAGATCTCACCCACGCTGAATGAGGGTTGTTGTTCCAGGCTCATTTCAAATGATGAAAGGCTCAACAAAATGTTCCTGGCGATATCATACAACAGCACCCAAGTGTGATCGATGTCCATCCAACGGCACCCCCAAGTCTGATCGATGTCCATCCAACAGCACCCAAATGTGATCGATATCCGTCGTCTTCAGCTATAGGGGATCTATGGAGGATACTTTTTGTCAACATCATCATCTAAGGCCTTGTTCACCTTTTATGGCAACATATTCAATGACAGGATCTCAGTCTGAACCCGTGCATACTCACTTTGCAGGCTTTGTACATTTTTCAGGGTTTACAACATAGTCTAACGAATCATATGCCAACTTGGGGATTTGTTCAGTAATCTGCAATATTTGTGGCACTGTCTCTCTACCATACAGAGAGTATAATCATGATCGACTACAAAATACCGGCGTCTTCACGGGACAAAGCTCTACTCAATGATTCCAAAATGATTCCAAAAATGAGGGTGATCATCGTTGGACTCTCACTAGTGATTGTAGTAGTGATTGTAGTAGAGATGACAATAAACTAAACCACGAGGACGTCTCTTTTATACGTACTTAAATCAATACCGGCTTTTGCCGGGTAGCAGTCCCACGCGTAGTGGCAGCTTGTTTGTCTTTAGCAGAGCTAAACACATCGTTCGACACCTCTAAAGGGAAGCATGAGCTCGACTACATTTCCAGTTTATCAGGTGTCTCTTCTGCCTTTGCCTACCTCAGTCTCATCGTTGGAATCAGCATCGGGGAGCCATGAGGAGATGGATTTATGCGAGGTGCCTTCGCCTTTCGACGTTACATCCAATATTCGACAGGGATCTCCATCTCCCAATCCACTTTCAATCGAAGATTATCAATTGGCACTACAATCGCATATAGGATCTGCCATTCCATCTAACGCCATCTACGACCTGCCCGAGCCCGACCTCACGCCACGCTTCGTCTTCAGACAAGACGAACCTTCTGACGAGGAAATGCCACCGGTGTTATTGTCCGATGGTGCATATACCCCATCTTCTTTGATTAAACCACTTTTCCAGAAGTCAACGAGACCTCTACCCCGCATATATTTCGACCGCTCCGCCATCATATACGTCCCACCCGTCTGTTACGATAACCTCGAACGTGACCCGAGCGTAAAAGCTGTTCCGAGAAACTACCGTGCATGGATGCGGGCGGGGAGGCCTAAACTTGACGTAGAAGGGCTCGAGAGAGCCGAAGCGAAGCGTGACTTTTTGGCAATGGGGCTGTCATTCCCACATGACACTGAGAGTGAGGGGAGTGGAGATGAGAAAGAAAAGGAGAGGAAACGGAAGAGAAAGAAGAGGGCAGCAGCCAGGGCGTTGATGGTTCCGATAGAGAGACCACGCAGGATGGTCAGAAAGATTAGAGGAGCCGATACGCCGACCGAACCCACCGTCCCAACGACATCTGGTGTCGATAAGGAGTCAGGGGATCTCACTCCCCAGTCTGATGTGCTTATTCCTATCCTTGATGAAACAACAGATGGGTTGCTTCCCAATCAAGGGGATAAGTCGGACAGTAGTGAAAGACGATCCAGCTCGACCTTGCTCGAGATGAATCCTATGGTCACTAAGTCCAAGTACAAGCGCCCCAATTCTGGTAAGTCCTGTGAGTTATTTTATATGATCTCACTTAAAACGAGTCCTAGAAGACCAAGAACTTAGAGATGTTCCTGCGAAGAAACCGCGCGTATCTCAGCGTTTATATGTAAGAAAGAATCCCCAGCCGCAAGACGAAGAAATGTCTTCAAGCGAAGAGCGTGTTACATATACCAATTCATCTTTGTCTGACCTAACACCTACACCTGAACCAGTGCCGCCGATAAACCCACCGGAAGACCCAATCAAACAGCACCTTCACCTAGACTGTCAGAACACAGTAGACACCCTCCTCACAAGTGGCCAAGACTGTGTCCGTACAGCTCTTCCTGGACCTCCACTTTCCACAGAGCCGCCCAGAATCCCAACTAGACTTGTTCGTCGTCTTGTTGATTGTCCGATAGCCGAGACCCTTCCAAAAAATGGTCAAGACCATTTCCAGGAAGCATCAGTACTAACTACGGAAAGCCAATCACAATCCGGACAATCTAACTCAACGCCAGACGCGGGGGAGCTATCGCGTTCCGCGCAGTCTCATACTTCTCCTCAAAGAGGAGGAGGCTCTCCGGGTACAGAGCCCAAATTCCCAGTTTTACAAGACCGCCTTCGTCCAGGTCGGAAATCATTATCCAACCCAGAAGTCCCACCACACTCTATATCTTCTCTGAGTTCTCGCCCAGGACATCGTGCAAATAGAGACCCCCATTCCCGCCAATCAACATCGGTTCAGATGCGAACATTTCCCCCATCCATACCTATCATTCCTGGCTATTCAGGTTTCTACAGGAGATACCCTGTCATCACACAATTTGATAGAGATGACCCTCTGGGAAAATACATCGTTCCAGAGTAAGTTATTATTTATAGAGATAACCCGGGTCATATAACCCCCCTACAGTGAATCTCAGACCAAACGATCGCCGGGAATGTGGAACCACCCTCGCGAACCTCGTGACTTGTATACACCACGGTATACTAAAGGTAGTGGCAACAAGAAAATAGCACTGTGCCCTATATGTTACGAAGATCAAGCGAGAGGGGGTGAAGGCCGCCAAGAATGGAACCATACCAAGACTAGCCAGCATAAGTGAGTTCTAGTTTTCTTGTTCTTTAACAATATGGGCGCCTTTAATATTGTCATCCAGCTATCATATGCAGTATTATCATGGTAACATTACAATTGTAATTCTCTAACTTTCCATAATAACGTTCCCATGCCATAGGGATCAGTGCAACCAATTATGAACCCTTTTCTCCGCCAATCGCTCAGCGGACTGTCTCCGTTGCTCGCCCCCAGTCCAACGAGAAGTCGGATATTTTGCAGGGCAAGTGTCATAATTGTAAGCAATGGATTCCTCTTGAGGGATGCAAAGTCGGAGACCTCAAGGTTTGTAGATTTTATTTTTGATTAGAGTTTATCGCTCATTTTCTGCCAGGTTAAGGAGCTTTTCTGGTGGAAACATGCTGCTGGATGTCACAAGGAGTCGAAAATCATTGGTGAAGCCGACATTTTCATAGAGGACGACGTCTACCATCGGCTGCAGGAGTATGAGGCCATATATGGGACCTCGAGTTAAAGATTTGTTTCTGGATTTCTCAATATACAGTTTCAGTTTGTCTTTTTTCAACGTTTCAACACTCAATGGTACCGCGCATCACAACATTTGGAGAACTGGATGGTACATAACGTGTAGCTCTACTTTCTTGGCAAATATCATCTCTGTTCGATTGTGTTCCATATCATTCTCGTGAAACCACGGGCGCTTTTAGCACTGTCTGAGTGTCGCAAGTAAACGGCCGTCCATTGATCGCTCGCTGGGAAATCATATTGGTCACACGTGCTGTACCAATTTATCGCCTCCAAGATGCCAACCTAATTAACATAAAAATATAATATTAATAGATGTCAGTGATGACTATATAGAGGTTTCAGCCAGCAGTTCATGAGTTTTCCATTATTTGACCTATGCATTGGGGTACTAGTTACATTGTATATAATTTCTTTCATGATGAATAAACAAATGAAGCCAAAACACCTATATTCCATTTGCCAGCTCATGAGCTCTCATTTGCACCATATCTGTTGGTTTTGCTTAGTGTTGTGGATGCTTTGGTTGTATAAGCGCCTACATGTAACTACAAGGCTTGTCTTAGCAACAACATCCTCCATCAGTATCTGTGTCTGTGTCTATATCTGTGTCAGAGTTTTCACTCTCTCTTTCTTGTTATCACTCTTTCACTACTATGCTCAATGGATTATGGGCCCTGGCCTCGCCTAAATACCATCAGAAAACTCTAATATTGTCGCTTATCAGTTCACCATCTTTCCAGCATTTATTCACAATCCATACACCATCTCTACATCTCACCTGCACCATGTCATCCCTCAACAACCAGGTCAACATACTCTCCAAGATGTCACCTCTTGAGGAAGGAAACTATCATGTTTAGAAGGAGGGGACGGAAATGTTTTTTGTGGGAGTTAGCGCCATGGTTTGTCACCTCTTGTGAGAGCTTTTACTGGATTAATCATATCCTATTAATTCCATTGATATCTACCTTCATACTGTTGAGACTCCCTATCAGATACTCAAGAGTTTGTTGAGATTTAATA
>QLPI01003600.1:0-19478 GCA_003314275.1 Chroogomphus rutilus | reverse complement strand
AACCAGTCATATATGCGGCAACATCAACTTATTCCAGTCCATCAAAGACTGTCCCCCGGTTACCATACAAACCGCAAGCGGCGACAAATTCACCGCAACCAAAAGAGGCGTCGTCCGGATCAAAATCATGTCTGATCCAAAATATGCACTCCCCGATCTCTGTGTTACATTGACTGACATCATCTATGTCCCTAAATTACAGACGAACCTCCTCTCAGTAGGGAGGATGAACAAGGGCAACGTCGGCGCGGTCTTTGACACAGATCGCACGTATCTATATCACGCGGGGAGAAAAATCGCCTATGCCTTCAATGAAGGCAACCTCTTTGCCTTCTTGGCCGTTAGGATAGCCAGCGACGCGCCGGAAACGGCCAAACTCTCCGGGGAACCGTCTAACATTGTGCTGTGGCACCACCATCTGGCCCACACAAACTACAGGACGATGGAGAATATGAAGAGGCAGAAGTCGGCCATTGGGTTCATCCCCCATGACCACTCCAGGCCTATACCCCAATGTACCGATTGCCCGTTTGGCAAACAGATACGATCATCGTTCCTACACATTGAGGAACTCCCCACTGACATTGGGGATGTTGTAGTATCCGATGTATGCGGGCCATTTGAAACGTCATTCAACGGCTACCGCTACTTCATCACCTGGATCGACTCCCACTCCAGGTACGCGAAAATCAACTTTCTCAAGAACAAAGAAAGCGCGACAATCGCCACCTCATTCAACCACTATATTACATGGTTGGGACGACAAAAGAAAGCCACCGTCAAAAGAATCAGGACGGACAATGGCGGGGAATACACAGGACAACCGTTTCAGCAACTATGCAGAGATAGTGGCATCATCCACGAAACCACCCCGCCGTACACCCCCGAACACAACGGGATTGCAGAAAGGTACAATAGAACCCTGCAAGAAGGTGCACTTACCCTACAGCACCAGTCGGGACTCTCAAAGAAATTCTGGGTCAAGACCATACACACCGTCAACTTCGTCAGGACGCGCGTGCTGCATACACGCATTGGGAAATCGCCACATCAGGCCTTCTGGGGAACGCGCCCCAGAATCGACTGGTTCAGAACCTTCGGGTGCAAATGCTGGGCACACATAGCCAAGGACAAAAGACACAAGGGGGACTTCAAGTCAATCGAGGGCATCTTCGTCGGCTACTACGACGACTCAAAGGCATATAAAGTCTATATCCCGCACACTCGCAAAGTGATAAAGGTACGGGACGTTACATTTGACGAACTTAGACATATAGAACGTATCACTATACACGCCACCGACGACGACGACGAATCACAGCCCTGGACCAAGAAGACCCGCGTCACCTTCACCCCAGCGTCAACCCCAGCACCCGACCGCGACTGGCCAGAAATACCAGAGCCGGCGATCCCGACAGAGGACAACAGCGAGGGAATGGGGGAGGCTGAAGAACAAGAACGGCACGAGGAGGCGGAAGTAGAAGACGTGATTGCGGCAGAGCCAGACCCGGACGTCAAGGAGCCAGAAAGGGCGTCAAAAGAATTCTCGAAGGGGCCATGGCTTGACCCCACGAACAACGCGTACGGAAGGGGGAGGAGGAACGTAATATTGATGGCAGACGCTGACGAACTAGCATACGGAACACTGACCTCAACGACAGCCGAGTCAGCATTCGTCGTGCTGGCTGAGGACGAACCGGCCAACTACAAACAGGCAATGACCCTGTCCAACACAGTGCAGTGGAAGTTAGCGTGCGACGAGGAGTTCGAAACATTGAGGGGGTACAACACGTGGACCCTCGTCGAGAAGCTGCCGGAAGTCAACGTAGTGGGGAGCCGGTGGACGTTCAGAGTGAAGAGGGACAATCTTGGACACGTCGATAAGTTGAAGTCTCGTCTCGTTGCGCAGGGGTTCTCACAGATCCAGGGGATCGATTTCAACGAGACATACTCACCAACGATCAGATTCACGTCCATCCGGATCATACTGGCACTTGCAGCAAAGCACAATCTCGAACTACGCCATGTCAACGTAAAGGGGGCGTATCTCAACGGCATCCTCGAAGAAGACGTGTATATGCGTCAGCCTGAAGGCTTCATAGAAGGGGGGAAGGAACACATGGTGTGTAAATTGAACAAAGGCATATACGGACTGAAACAGTCGGGGAGAGTGTGGCACAGGATGCTCAGAGAAGAACTTGAGGGGGTAGGATTCCAGCCGGGGCAAGCAGACCCCACCGTCTTCACCAGATTCGGCAGAGAGGGATCGATGGACGTCTCAGGGTGGTACGTCGACGATGGCTTACTCGCCTCAAACTCAAAGGCGTCGATGATGCGGATGGTGAACAACATATGAGGGAGTTTCGAGATACAGGATCTCGGTGAGCCTGTGAGGTTGTTGGGCATTAAAATCACACGAGACAGGCACCTGGGGACGATTCACATTTCACAGCTGTCGTTCATCGACACCATAGCTAAACATTTCGACATCACGACCGGGAGAACAGTCAGTTCTCCCATGGATCACCTTCTCCCCCTCCGGTCCCAGACAAAAACGGACACACCGTCCATGGACCTTAACTACATGTCCCTCGTCGGCAGTCTCAACTACTGCGCCATCTCCACCCGGCCAGACATATCATTCGCCACTAACAAGTGTGTGCAATTCACCTCGAACCCGTCACCCATCCACTGGGAGGCCGCGATCAGAATATTACGCTACCTACTCAGTACAAAAGATCACGGCATACTATATTGCACCGAAAGAGACGGGATGGAGGGATACAGCCACGACCTCATTGGCTACACAGACGCCAACTTCGCCGGAGACCTCAATGACCGAAAATCAACGTCCGGCTGGGTCTACACGTTCAACGGGTCACCCATATCATGGGCATCGAAGAAACAGGGCCTCGTAACCCGCTCCAGCATGGAGTCGGAGCTCGTCGCAGGATCCATCGCATCAACGGAAGGCACATGGTTGATAAAGCTGGAGAAAGATTTCAGACGGCAATTCAGGCCTGTCCCCCTTTTCACTGATAATCAGTCATTTATATCATTTGCCAGGGACGATGTCAACACGTCCCGTACCAAACATATCGACATACACTACCACTACACCCGCGACCAAGTTAATGCCGGGAACCTAAAGATCTACTACATCCCGACGCTGAAGAACCCCGCGGACATCTTAACCAAAGCTCTGTCAACGCGCAAACATCTACACCTCCTAGAGATATTAGGAGTCGTACACGTTTGAGGGGGTATGTTGAGATGAGAGAAAGAGGAGACAGGGGATTGGGGGAGAATCAGGAGGGGATATAGAGTCGGGAGCACAGGAAGGTGCACATGTAGAAAGATGGACTCAGAGATTACCATTCAGAGCCCCGGAACGAACTAAAAAGTACTATTACATTCATACAAAAGTACATACAGAACACCGCCCTCACATGTAGACACGGCAGATCGAGACACGGCGGCCTACACGCTAGGCGCCCATAGAAAAGAGATGCGCATGGGATGAGAGTGAGACACACGCGCCCGAAGCAGAGTATATGGGGCGGAAATAGGTCATAGAGTACATGGGGACACAGGGACGTGTCACTCACGGGATAGGAAACAGGAGAAGACATATTCGGGGCGCATATATGCAGGTGACACGCACTCACCAGCAGAGAAACAGGGCTCGATACCAGAGATAGAGTGGAGGGCACTGCAAGAAGCAACAAGGAGTATTTTCACATTGAATACAACCATGCGGATAAGGTGGACAGAAATAGATTAGAGGAGCGGCGACCCACATTGGGTCGACCGCATATAGACACCGTCTCAGGGTAGTTACGGTGGTCATTATATTCAGGACTCGGAATCTCTATAAGAGATAGGTAGATAGAGAATAACAAACCAGTCTCGCACTCAAAGAACACTGTTTATCGTCGTAATCGATGAATCCTGGATCGCTCGTGTCATTATACCGGGCTATCAACTCTATCGTCGTCACTCATGTCCCCAGACCCAACGGGAACATTACATTGAGTTTACTACGATTTAACTGCGATTTTACTCGCACTTTCTATAGAGACCATCATCGTCAGGCGGTCACTCGGCCCCCTGCATATTCATAGATACAGTCACGTGACCCCGAGCCATATCGGGCTAGATCCATCAGGGCAATACTATTGTTGTCCGGACACACTGGGAATAATTCCCGATACATATCACATCACACTCACGCTGGTACTATACGTTGACAAGTACCAGAGTCGTTCACAAACGACTGTCGCTCATTCCCGCACCCCCGTAGCCACCTCCCTGGGTTGGCGCTTAGTCAAACCTAAAAGCTTCGTATCGCGCGGAGGGTTACCTACGGTGGAATATAATACATTCCAAACATACATATTAGATAGTTATTACAAACAACTATCTACCTAAATAACCCATCCCCATTGTCACCCGGGACATACGCCTAGAATTGAGAGCATGCCTAGAAGGGTGCAGGCAGTGATGAGAGCAAATGGGGGCTTTACCAAGTACTGATATATACCATTTCTTGTTTAAAAAATGTGAGGGACAAAACCATTCAAATGCTTCATTTTTTTAAATAATTAATATCTCAATGAATATTGAGAGTTACGTAATCATCTTGATTGTGACCACAAGTTCAGAAGCAGGGCTATCTCCACTAATTATGTCATATTTTTGATTATGTAACCCTCCCGTTATTTACAGTACAACACAAATGTTCAAAACACTTGAATGGTTTTGTCCCCTACTGTAGTTGGGGGGGTTCTCTACATGGGAATTACTGACCAAGCTCACTGAGGAGTGTTGAGACAAGAGAAAGAGGGGATAGAGATGCAGGAGGAGATGCAGGACTGGGAGCACAGAGAAGTGCATATATGTAAAGAGATGGACTTAGAGATGAATTTAGAGATAAGGGAGCCCCATAAAAGAACAAAAAGTAGTATCACAAGTATCCAAAAGTATATACAAAAAGTACCACGTGTATGCATAGAGACGGCGGATCAAGACATGGCAGCCTATATGCTAGGTGCCCACAAAGGAGAGATACACATGGGATGAGAGAGAGATAGACGCACCTGGAACAGAGTCTTTGGGGCGGAAATAGATCACAGGACACATCGAGAGAGAGGGACATACCACTCATGGGCTAGGAGACAGGAGAAGACACATTCGGGGCATATACATGCAGGTGACATGCACTCACCAGCAGGGAAATGGGGTTTGATGTCAAAGATAGAGTCAAAGGCACTGCAAGAAGCACCAAAGAGTATTTTCATAATGAGTAGAACCATGTGGACAGGATGGATGGAAATAGATTGGAAGAGTGGCAACCCACATTGGGTCAACTACATATAGACACCGTCTCAGGGTAGTTACAGTGGACATTACATTCAGAACTCAGAATCTCTATAAGAGATAGATAGATAGAAAATAACAAACTAGTCTTGCACTCAAAGAACACTGTTTATCATCATAATTGACAAAGTCTGGATCACTCATGTTGTTATACCGGGCTATTACCTTTGTCATTGTCACTCACATCCCCGGACCCAATGGGAACATTATATTGAGTTTACTACTATTTAACCACGATTTTACTCACACTTTCCATAGAGACCATCATTGTCAGGCAGTCACTTGGCCCCCTGCATATTCATAGATACAGTCACGTGACCCCGAGCCATATCGGGCTAGATCCATCAGGGAAATACTATTGTTGTCCGGACACACTGGAAATCACTCTTGATACATATCCAACTGCACTCACGCTGGTACTATATGCTGACAGTACCAGAGTCATTCACAAATGACTATCACCCACTCACGCATCCCCTGTAGCTGCCTCCCTGGGTCGGTGCTTAGCCAAACCTAAAACCTTCACATCACGTAGAGGGCTGTCTACAGTGGAATACAATAAAATAACAACACATCTATTAGATAGATATAGAACAATTATCTATCTAAATAACCTCTTCTCCATAGTCACCTGGGACATTCGCCTAGAAGGAGTTGTATACAAATGGCAGAAGATTTGTATAATGATACAGTATAGTAGACCTCCTTGATACAGGATACCTCCTTGATACAAAATGATTTTCCAAGGTCAATTCTCATTCCAGTAATACAGGGTTTTGCACAAAGAATCTACTATATATAAGCAACATTTAAGCCAACCCACACAAGGGAGGGAGAAGAATTGCATTCAGGAGGAATTTATTTTCATCTAAAATTTCTCAATTTTGATAACATACAATCTTAAATCAGTGATTGCTCAACTTTTCTGAGATATTTTGTCATAGAGTGTTCACATTAGGGAAGCTATGCATCTCCTGTTGCTAATTACAAAAACTCCGAGTGGGATTTGACCTAAATTGACCTTAATCTGACCACAAAGATATTGGGGCTACCAAAGTGTGACATGCAACACACTAGTAATACAAAGAAATGGATGACTAATCACAACGGGCCGCAAATTCTGCGCATGGAGAATTAGGTGTCACGCTTGTATCAAGGACCTATACCTGTGACATTTTGACCTGTTCCACAGGATAATTTACTCTGCCACAACAAATGCTTTTTCACCCCTATAATATAGAGGAAAAATGTTCTCAAGACACTTCTTAGCTTTAATATAATTTTTTTTCAAATTTAATCTACAAAATTTCAAGCTAAAATTGAGCTTGACTGAAATCTGTATCAAGGAAGTCTACTATACTGTAGTAGTAGTAGTAACAAACATATTCCCCATAACTTGCTAGCCAGTCCTGAAACCTCTTTTCTTTACCTTGAGTCACAGCCACCAGCCAAAACAATATATTTCGAGCCTGGTCATCATTCAAATTAGACATGGATGAAATAATAATAGATCCATCATTTTCCTCACGAGGTCCCATAGGATTTACTCAAGAGCTTCCAAGATTACTTTGCTACTTACAAAAGAAAATACATAAAAAACTTATCAATATTTTCTTCATAAGATTAACATGTACATTCTTGTCAAGCTTCGGAAGTGCTGACGATACGGGTGGGGAACGGCCAAGTCCTGCAGGCTGAAAATAGTGGTGTTGGCTTCAATGTACTCATGCATTACACCCTACTTTCCGTGCATGCCACAAATTTGGAACAGAGGAGATACTCGGAGAGTAACAAAGGTGCCGGCCCAAGTAGAGGACTTTGCAGAGGGAAGAGAAGGTAAAGAGCCTAAGCCTAGTCGATACCCAGAATGAGGAAGTATGTACATGCATGTCCTACTTATATAGGTTTAAGAAGTGACATGTGGAATAAGGAATGTGGGACAATAAGGTATGCAGAGCATGTGGGGGTATTGTCTACAATGAGCAAAAAATAGAATGGAGGAATGTAAATCGGGATAGGATAATAAAAAATAGGATAATAGGGATGTGGCCAAGGATAGGACAATAGAGAGTGCCCGACTATAAAATAATGGGTCATGGCCGAGGATAAAACAATGGTAAGATGTCCCGAGGTAAGGGGGGTCAAGGATTAAGGAGCAGAGGGGGTGGGATTTAATGGATGGTGAATGAAGTAAAGCGAATGAGGGATGGGGATGAGGAAATGTGGATGGTAGATGTGCCAAGCCGAGACTGGCATACAAAGTGATTTGCATGTGGTGTGGGCACTTGTATATGGACATAGGATGACTGTTTAGTCAGCATTGCTGAGTTACCAGAATATCAGTATGTGTACTTGACAATTCTTCATCATTTCCATTCCCTTAAGCATTGTATACATTATGATCCACATTTCTTTGTCATTTTTGTCTCACCCCTTGTATATGTGCTTTATCATGTGATTTATGGGCTCCTATCATCGTATCATATATAATAACATTTGTACTATAAATGTAACATGATTTTCATGCCCTCAGCTGTTATTTGCTTCACTTATTGAATTTTAAATGCAAAAACTAAGCCCCAACATAATTATTGAAGGGCAACAGCTAATTACATTAATCTACCTTTTGACTCTTATTACAACAGTTAGGGCATTGAACATAATAGAGAAATAAAATTAACTGACCTAAGACTTGTGTATACAAAGACTGAGTTTTGTATGAAGCAAACTATTCTACTTAAATACCCCTAGATCAAGACCCTCTGGGTATGTGTATACCTGAGTTCCTTTCAAAACATCCAGGGCTGGTATTAGGTATTGGTAATGCTGATAGTATGAATGGGAATCAGCCAAGTCCTGCAGACTGATTGGGGTAGCTAGCTTCAATGTACTCATGCATTGCACCCTGCTTTTCCGTGCATGCCACTAATTTGGATAGAAGAAAGACCTGAGAGGGTGGCAAGAATGTCAGCCTGAGTAAGGGACTTCAGATGGGAGAGGGAAAGACTAGAGAATGTAAACCAAGTTGATATTCAGAGCGAAGAACTATTTACATACATTTGCTACTTATATAGGTTAAGAAGCAAGATGTGGAACAGGGTGACATTTTCAAGCTTCGGGTACTGATGGACTTCGGTACTGCCGAGGGTTGTTGGGCGGACAATGGCCAAGTCCTGCAGGCCAAGAGTAGTGGTGTTGGCTTCCATGTACTCGTGTGTTGTGCCCTACTTGCCGTGCATGCCACCGATTTGCAACAGACAGGTACTCGGGAGGATGCTGGTGATGCCGGCCTGAGTCGAGGACTTTAACAGAGGGGAAGAAGGTAGAAGGGCCTAAGCCTAGTCGATACCCATAATGAGGAAATATGTACATGCATGTCCTACTTATATAGGTTAAGAAGCAACATGTGGAATAAGGAATGTGGAACAACAAGGTATGCAGAGCATGCAGTTATTGTCCACAATGAGTAAAATTAGAACAAGGAATGTAAACCGGGATAAAAAAATAAACGATAGAATAATAGGGAATGGGTCAAGGACAGGACAATAGGGAGTGCATGACTATAAAACAAGGGTTGCGCACAAAGATAGAACAAGGACAGGAAGTCCCAAGGTGAAGTGGATCGAGGAATGGGCAGATGATGTGGTGGACATGCTGGGCCGAGAATGGCATACCAAGTGACGTGCATGCAGCGTGGACACTTGTATGTGGACGTAGAATGGCTGCTCGGTTGGCACTGCCGAATAACCGGAACCTCAGTACGTGTACTTGACAGACATGGGGAATGGAGAACAATAAGGTATGAAGAATCATGTGGAGGTATTGTCCACAATGATCAAGAATAGAATAAGGAATGTGGATGTCAGGAACCATACGCCGGCAGGCCGACTATTCAATTCAGCCCACTCAGCCCAACTCCACTCTCGCTTGCTATTCAACATTACACCCTCAGCCCAGGGACTATATGCACCTCGTGTATCCGTCTTGGCATCACATGCTCCTGTCAATTCACTCCACTCATTTACGTCACATTCCATATGCTTGCTTTTCCATTCCGTCTTCATTTACATTTAATATCTTTCATTACGTTTCATTTCATTTTCATCTGTTCGCAATTCCGTTCACTCCTTTATATCTGATCTGCTATTATGTTCCTTAGGGTAACTTCGTTGGGAATCCGAGTGACACGTCACTCAGCAATGTCATGGAGGAGATCATTATTAGGGACGTAGTATTCTGTTTCTTGCTTTTCACAATCCTTGGCTTTCTCATTCTATTATAGGAAATCCCTTCGACTCCTAATAGATTAAAAAGTAGTATAAAAGATCTTGTACTATTAGTTCAGTCTTCAGTCAGAAAATCAATCTTGATTTTGACTAAGGTTCCTCTGTTCTCTTCTGTCTACTTCATCTTTACAAAATTTGGGGACCGTGCGGTCTAAGTGGGCGCAACACAATATGTTGAAGCCAACCCCAATCCGAACCTCGCCAATTGTCTTGCCATTGGGAGATTAATATAAATTACGATAACGTCCTTTATCATCATCATAACAGTATTTTCTGACTACCACACTTGATCGCACTTCATCTTCACATATCACGACTATCATGAACACCCGCTCTACTACTTGTAGTTTACCTTTCATTGTAGAAGTCCCTAGTCAGTTGCAGGAGATTTCCTCACTTCGACGGCTGTCAGAACAACCTTCAATTCGCAAAGCTGGCCCGTCAGGAGGGAACCCTCCTCCTGATATTGAGGACGATGATGACGAAAACCCAATCAACGACAATGACGACGACAAACCAAATGCAAACCCTGTTCAAGTTTCAAATCCGAACCCCACTCATGTTTCTAATCCTAATCCGACCCTTAATTCCTCGACCCTTAATTCCTCGTCTAGTTCGGACAAAATCATCAAGGCTCTCGTTGATCGACTAGTGCAACAACCTGCTAGATCTTCTACAAACCCTGGCCACCATGCCAAGGTTTGCGAGCCTGAGGTTTACGATGGAACAGACCAAGCTAAGCTGCGCACATTCTTTTTACAATGCACACTGAACTTTCGAGACTGTCCGTCTGCATTCTTGACGGATGCGTCAAAGGTCCAATATGCCATCTCGTACCTCACCGGCCCCATGCTCCAGTACTTCGAACCCACGATTCTTGGCGAGATCCAGCCTGAGCCTAGTTGGCTTAAGGTCTGGAGGGACTTTTGTGAAGAGCTGGAGACTAACTTCGGCCCATTCAACAGCGCTGCGCAAGCAGAAATCGAGCTCGGCAAGATAGTTATGAAGGACAACCATCGTGTGGCACGATACTTCATCGACTTTGCCAGAGCCTCCACTCGTACCCAGTGGAATGATGCCGCCCTCACACATGTGGCATACAAGGGGTTGGCCAGACGTATCAAGGACAGCCTCCTTAACTTCCCTCATTTCAAAACTCTCGCTGAACTCAGACAATATTCACTCGAGATCGACAGCAGATATTGGGAACGCAAGGAGTTCGACAACTTCGGAAATCCTTCAAAGCCGAATGGGTCCTTGTCCAAATCCAACTCCAACAACTCGAACAACAAGAAGAGTAAGAAGGGGGGGAAGAAGAACAGCAACGATAAGTCTTCCAACAATAACAACAATGCTAATGACATTGCGTCCAAGCTCGGAAAAAAGACGGGAAGCTATTGCCTGAAGAACGTCAAAGGTGAATTGACGCAGGGCTTTGTCTCTTGTGTGCTTCAAAAGGTCACATGGTCAAGGACTGCCCCAAATCCAATTCCCAATCTTCATCGACCTCATCTTCTAACAACAACAAATCCAACAACTCCAACAATAAGAAAACGACGAAAGCACGCGCGACCAAGGCAAGCACGTCTGACACCAATGCCAAAGAAAACACGGCGTCGGAGTCGAAAAAATGAGCTGCAACCTCGGAAATGCACGAGCTGAGGATTGCATTAGCCTCTCTCACGTGCTGTTCTTGAATGCCCTTTCTTCTAATTCTGCTATTTCTTGTGTATCTTCTACTTCTGAAACTTCGAAAACTTCGCTTATACTTAATCTGTCTTGTTCTCTTATTTCCGAACTTCCTCTTGTTACGCTCTTAGATTGTGGTTCTTCAGACTGCTTTATTGAATCACAAATTGTGCAGAAATATTCTTTGCCTACTAATTCAGTTCCTGCTATTCCATTGAAATTATTTGACGGTTCTACTAACTCTGTCATGACTCAGACTATGACAATTCCAATCCAATTTCTGACCGGCGAACTTCAGAACGTCACCTTCTATGTGACAATGTTGGATGGCAGTTGCTCCGCAGTACTTGGCTTCAACTGGCTCACCCGCTACAATCCATCAATTGACTGGGTATTGGGCAGTATAACCTTCAAGTCTACGAAACCGACCACCGTTCTAGCACCTCAGGCCTCAACCGCTGCTTCACAGTCCAGCACCCCTCTTCCTAGCAATCCGTCTCCATCTCCGAAGTTGGAGGCTCTGCGGATAGCCCTAGTTAATGCAGAAGTGTTTGTTCGCACCTGAAAACTAGAAGGTTCACAGGCCTTCCAACTCAACCTTGCGGATCTCGACAAATACGCTCGAGGCTCCACTACGGTTGACTCTTCAGACAACCTGGATAGCATTAAACAGCATGTTCCAGAATTCTATCATGACTTCGCTGATGTCTTTAGTAAACAGCGCAGTAATTCTTTAGCTCCCCATAGACCCTACGATCTCAAGATCAACCTTGAGAATGGCACTTTGCCCCCTCTTGGTCCCATTTACTCTCTCTCAGTATCCGAACTCCAATCACTACGAGACTTCATCGATGAACATCTCAACATGGGCTTCATTCGACCCTCACGTTCGTCACACGGCGCACCAGTACTATTCGTACATAAGAAGGATGGCTCCCTATGGCTCTGTGTAGACTTTCGTTGTCTAAACAGAATCACAAAGAAGGACTGTTATCCACTTCCCCTTATTTCCGACCTCTTAGACGCCCCAAAGAAAGCTCTTATATACACTAAAATTGACCTCAGACATGCCTATCACCTCGTTCAAATTGCAGAAGAGGACGAATGGAAGACGGCCTTTAGGACACATTATGGATCCTTTGAGTGGCTTGTCATGCCTTTTGGACTTTCTAACGCCCCTGCTGCATTTCAGCGCTTCATGAACGACATTTTTGGTGACCTTTTAGACAACTGCACCATAGTCTATTTGGACAACATCCTCATCTATTCCAACAACAAATCCTCGCATATTGAACACATTCGCGAAGTTCTACGACGATTACGCAAACACAACTTGTACGCTCGAGAAGACAAATGTTCCTTCCACCAAACGTCCGTCGAATACCTCGGATATATCCTCTCACCTGAGGGTCTCACGATGGCGGAAGACAAAGTCAAATGCATCACTAAATGGCCCAAGCTGCGTAAAGTCAAAGACATTCAATCATTCCTCGGATTTGCGAACTTCTATCGGAGATTCATTTTCAACTATTCCTCTATTATGACTCCTCTTACTCGACTCACTCGCAAAGGTCTGGCTTGGAACTGGAGTGAGGAATGTAGAGATGCGTTTAATAAGCTGAAACTGGCATTCACGTCTGCCCCCATTTTGTCTCATTGGACTCCTGATTTGCCCTTGATTGTGGAGACAGATGCGTCAGATTACGCTTTAGCAGCTATACTCTCCCAACACTCCCCAGACGGTGAGCTTCATCCTGTCGCTTTTCATTCCCAAACTTTCACCTCTCCAGAACTCAATTACGATGTTCACGACAAAGAACTGCTCGCAATTTTCGAAGCTTTTCAAAAGTGGTGTCATTACTTAGAAGGTTCCGGCGACCCTGTCAATGTCATCACCGATCATAAGAACTTGGAATACTTTTGTACCACCAAGTTGTTGACTAGACGTCAAGCTAGGTGGTCGGAATACCTCTCTCAGTTTAATCTTGTCATCCGTTTCAGACCAGGTCGTTTGGGCACTAAGCCTGATTCACTCACGAGATGGTGGGACGTCTACCTTAAGGAGGGGATGAGCGACTACGCCACCATTAATCCCCAGAACCTTCGACCCATCTTCTCTCAACATTAGTTGACCACATCCCTTTGAGCCACGAGCCTTGTTGAACCAGTACTGAGGGCCTCGACTCTTATGGACACCGAGTGTATCCTGAACAACATCAGACATCATCTTCCCTCCGACTCCTTAGCCCAGAAACACCTCGCAAATGACGACAACCCGAAGTGGCAGACTAATTCCAACGGTCTGTTACTATTCAACGATTGAATCTATGTTCCCGAAGCCCAAGACTTACGCTTACACATGTTACAACATAAGCATGATCACATTCTTTCTGGACACTTCGGAATTAACAAAACCATAGACCTCGTCAGATGCGACTACAATTGGCCTGGCATGCGCTCATTCGTTAAAGACTACTGCAAGTCCTGCACAACGTATATGCAGAATAAATCGCAATGTCACAAGCCATATGGATTACTCAAACAGCTTCCAGTACCAGACAAACCCTGGAACTTGATATCTATGGACTTCATTGAGCAGCTCCCCACATCCTTGGGATTCATGGCCATCCTAGTCATAGTCGACCGCTTCACCAAACAGTCTATCTTCATTCCTACTTCCGTTACCATCACTTCCTCTCAGCTCACAGAACTCTTTGTACTTCACGTATTCTCCAAACACGGAATTCCTTCTCACGTCACTTCAGATAGAGGCTCGGAATTCGTGTCCCACTTCTGGTGTTCTCTCGGGAAGGCCCTTGACATGAAGTTGCATTTCACTTCAGGCTATCACCCAGAAGGCGATGGCCAGACCGAGCATACTAATCAGACATCAGAACAGTACCTCCGCATCTATTGCAACTATCAACAAGACAACTGGGCCCCACTATTACCCCTCGCAGAGTTCGCCTATAACAACACTCCCAGTGCCACCACTGGAATCTCACCTTTCTTTGCCAACAAAGGCTATCATCCCAATCTCACCATTCATCCTGAACGCGACCTCGCTTCATCACCAGCGCAAGACTTCATTGTCAACCTGGACGAGTTGCACCAGTAACTTCGAACCAACATCCTCGATGCTCAACAAATGTACCAATCCTCAGCTGACGCCAAACAACTTCCATCTCCAGACTTCACCATTGGCAGTCTCACATTTATCAAAGCCAAATTCCTCAGGACTACCCGTCCTGTAAAGAAGCTAGCTGAGAAGTTTTTGGGTCCATTTGAAATCATTGCACGTCCCGGTACTCACTCTGTTACTCTGAAACTCCCAGGCTACATGAATGCAGTACATCCTGTATTCCACGTTTCAATGCTTGAGCCAGCCACTCCTAATCCCATTCCTAATCGCATTCATCCTCCTCCGCCCCCTGTCATAATCGACGGTGAACCTGAATTCAAGATATCCGACATCCTTGACTCAAAAATCGATAATAGACGTACAGTGTGTAGGCTGTTGTACTTAGTGCGGTGGCAGGATATGAGGGCACAGATGAAGAAACTTCATGGCTCCTTGCAACAGAACTCAACCACACTTCAGAACTTGTTCAAGACTTTCACAAGTCGTATCCAGATAAACCTGGACCATTACCCATTCCATAAGCACCTCGCAATTTCTCTTCCGTTCACTCTCGCTCATTCCGTTCATTATCACTCTTGCATTTCAGTTCCGTTCTCTCTGTCTTCAAGTTCAAAAAAAAAATCCTCAATTCCAATTCACTCATTCAACTCGCAATTCAGCTTCTTCCTTCCGCTTTCAAGTTCAATCCTCAGTTTCCACTTCATCATTCCTTATTCCAATTCAACTCTATTTCCAAACCCTCAATTCACATTCAAGTCAAAAATAAAATATACAATTAAGTCACTTCCTATTCTACAAGCCTGTTTCTACTTCCCCATCTTCATCCAAGTCATCAAATGCACTCCTCGGATTTCCAGGCCCCAACCAATTTTCCCAAATCCCACGCACCCTTGGCGGCTCTGACAACTGCTTATTCTGCAACCTCTGATTCTGCAAAGTCATCTGCAACTCCTTCACCTCACCTTGCAATTGGGAAACCTCGCCTTGCAATTCCTCATTAGTCATGTGGCTCTCCGACACTTGGAACTTGTGTTCCAACAGCTCCTTGTGATGCTCTTTGACTGACCGTTGCAATTCTAGAAGAGCAGCGGTCAACACAATGACCGGTGAAGGGGCAGGAGGCGCAGAGGGCACGGCTCTGGGAGGTAACATGACCTCAGGAGCCGGCAGTGGAGGGGGTGGAGGGGGTGGAGAAGTTGGCACAGGAGGCAGTGGAGGGGTTGGTGGAGGTGGTGGTTGGGCTGGCGATGCCGACGACACAGTGATCTGTGGCATCTGTGCCACAGCAGGTGGAGGGGACGACTCCTGAGAAGGGTTGGGCGGTGGAGGAGGTGGTGAAGAGTGGGAGTCAGGAAGGAAGAGAGGGGTACATGCTCTGGTTTCCAACCTCGGTCTTTTTGAGGGACCCCCACCATCATCTTCATCCTCTGGCATACCTTCCCTTGCTTGCTTTTCCGACCTCGGACTTCCCTCATCCTCGGGATTCTGCTCCCTAACTTTTCCCTTACCCTTCCTCTTACTCGTACCATGACCTCTCTCATTCACACTACAACCAACGCCTCTCTCACTACACCACATGCATGCACCCAGATCCAGATCCAAGTCCCACTTCCTCAGACACGTGTTGCGCCGCTTTTTGCAGTGATTGCAGGGCTTCTTGATGATGAAACCGCGAGACCAGGGTGTATGGTCATCTTGTTCACCCAACCTCGCATTTCGATAGAACACGCCGTTCACATCGCCCTCATCATACCTCATCTGGAGACGGGCGTACTGCAAAAAACAATATCAGACAACATCAATTCTGAGACAACACTTTACTCACCTTCGCACTTTTCGAATTCGCCCCTTCAATCCAGGGCTCTCACACATCGATGTGATCCTGCTCGAGAAGCGCCTGGCTGCACGTGATGGTAGACGACGAGTGGGATGGGACAGTGATGGGCAGATGTGTTTCACCTTGGAGATAGGTGGCAATTGGCGAGGGGTTAGAACCCATGAGTTTTTGGATGTAGGCAGGGTTGACATAGTATCCTTCCATTGGCGATGTCGACAATGGTTACCCCCCCAACTCCCTTACAACTTCTCTTATATGCACTCGCACTTCCGGACTCCAACAGGGCCACCGTTCTAGAACTTCATCTCCACGGCCTCGTGGGACTCAGCCGTGAGGGGGGGATACTGTCAGGAACCGTATGCCAGCAGGCTGACTATTCAATTCAGCCCACTCAGACCAACTCCGCTCTCGCTTGCTATTCAACATTATGCCCTCAGCCCATGGACTATATGCACCTCGTGTATCCATCTTGGCATCACGTGCTCCTGTCAATTCACTCCACTCATTTATGTCACATTCCATATGCTCGCTTTTCCATTCCATCTTCATTTATGTTTAATATCTTTCATTATGTTTCATTTCATTTTCATCTGTTCGCAATTCCGTTCACTCCTTTATATCTGATCTGCTATTACGTTCCTTAGGGTAACTTCGTTGGGAATCTGAGTGACACGTCACTCAGCAATGTCACAGAGGAGATCATTATTAGGGACGTAGTATTCTGTTTCTCGCTTTTCACGATCCTCGGCTTTCTCATTCTATTATAGGAAATCCCTTAGACTCCTAATAGATTAGAAAGTAGTATAAAAGATCTTGTACTATTAGTTCAGTCTTCAGTCAGAAAATCAATCTTGATTTTGACTAAGGTTCCTCTGTTCTCTTCTGTCTACTTCGTCTTTACGAAATTTGGGGACCGTGCAGTCTAAGTGGGCGCAACACAATACATTGAAGCCAACCCCAATCCGAACCTCGCCAATTGTCTCGCCATTGGGAGATTAATATAAATTACGATAACATCCTTTATCATCATCGTAACAGTGGACGAGAATAGAACAATGAAAATAAGATAATAGAAATGTGGCCAAGAATAGAATAATAGAGAATGACTGAATATAAAACAATAGGGTCATGGCCGAAGATAAAACAATGGTAAAATGCCCTGAGGTAAAGTGGGCTGAGAAATAGGAAGTGGAAGGGGTGGGATTAATAAACAATGAAGGGGGAAGAGTGGATGAGGGATAGGAATGGGGGAGGTGGAGGATGAATGTGCTAAGCCAAGACCGACATAACAAGTGACATATGTGTGGATTGGTCACTTGCATATGGAATTAGACTGATCATTCAGTTGGCACTGCCAAGTTACCAGGTGCTCAGTACCTGCACTTGACAGCTGGAGTTGGCACCTTGTGGGTCATAGTGGATGTGGTTATGTGGCTATATGCCTTTCAACAAAGTTCACACAGTTTGTGGAGGGGCAAGTGTTGGGCCATGATTTGGTTCATCACTTAGTATATCATGCTCAAGGGGGAGTGTTGAAAATATGCAAGTATAATCATTCTTTGTTATTGTTGTCACCAATGAAACTATCCAGATTCGGACTCTGACACTGGCTATTTTCAATATTTAGCACAGAGACATGGTTCAACTTATACCCAGAAGCTGAACAATGAGTAACACCTTCTCTATGTGTAGATAGCATCTGGTAACATGATATTATGTATCAACTTAGTTAGGTAGTTACAATGAATAATATAAAATCTTCTACCAAGAAGCTGAGCCTAACTCATTTAACTCAGTTGTGCATTCTATTCCATCATGGGGGAGGTAAGAGTGTGGGGGATGTTGAAACTGGAATAAGTCTACATTCACTTTTATTCTTTTGTTACTATATTTAACTTTTCCATCCCTTCGGCCCACAGTCCCCATCCCTATAAGAGTGGCCATAGAATGGTTTTCATCCCTCAGTCGTTTACCCACATCGACTGAGCTAATCCTGTACAGACTTCAACAGGGGACATGTGGGAAAATGTGGGAAAAAAGAACATGGAGTTACGGGGGGGAATAGAACGGGGCGCCTGTGATGATGACGACAACGACGAGTTCACCTGTCACAATAGAGCCGCCAAGTGTGATAGATTATGATCTTAAGACACCAGCGGCAAAACATGGATGAGTATCTGTCCTACACAAACTCGTCGACAAACGCACGGAGCGACCTAGCACTCGAATACATTTCCTGTAATGAATGGACAGTCGGTCGATCTGGGAAGTCTTCATTGCTTGGCGCTGTGACATGTCTCAACTTCTTAAAAGCTGAGGCCTGAGACAAGTTCCCAAATCAGAGTTAAACTCCTCGGATAGATAATTGTTCAATTTAACTTCTATTCGAAGCTGCACCTCATTTGAGCAGTTACTATATCAAATTCTTTGCTATCGCTTCGAAGCGTCGGCTAGGTTCATCTGCTTCTCTATGTTGAACAATCCCCTATACCTCATCGGTTGTTTTCCCAGACCTGGGCGTTTACACCAAGGTACCCAAATCATAATGGAGAATTTGATATTGAGATATATTTCCAATTAGGGTACGATCCTAAAATAAAAATTGGGATCCGCTTCTGCCAGTTCACCAAGGCCTTTCACCTGAATGTTTCAATTATTACCGTACTTGGACGCTGTCATTTTGGGAGTACTAGCTTTACTAGTGCTCTGGAAAAATCAGGCGAATGGGCAATCGCCCCAGCGCGCTCAAGGGGAACTTGGCTCAAACAATCCCATCCTCGAACTTCTTTCAGGTCAAATAGCTAAGCACGTTAGCAGCTTTGACGAAACTGCTGGACAGTACAACCCGGGTCGCATATCTAGTTGTGGTCTAGCAGCTCTGAATTCTGTGAGGATCATTCTAGGGCTCGAGAAGAGTGGCGTGAGTGGCGTGAGCTTGCTCAAACGTATCATTAGCAAGGAGATGATCCACGTACGTTGTATTCGTGATATTGTCCTTTGCAGATATCGGAAGGGGGCTCATCGTTGTATAGGACATCATAGAAATTTGTGCGACATGGGCAAGCGAGGTACATCTTGAAGTCAACGACATTGCCGCTCTCCCTCTGTTCAAAGACAAGTTGATCATGACCCATTCCGAGTACAA